>ML104632.1:64108-124242 GCA_003697995.1 Taxidea taxus jeffersonii | reverse complement strand
GGAGTCACCAGCGCCCCCATCCCCGGAGTCACCAGCGCCCCCATCCCTGGAGCCCTCCACTCCCCTTGTTCTGCCCCGTCTGGGATCGCTCTCCCTTCGCTGCCCGACTTCAGAGTCCGAACCACCTAAACGTCCCTCTTCAGACGGCAAAGGGGCCACAAGCCCTCCTGTCCTGCTCGTGACTCTTGCCCAGACTCGCCTTCCACCCACCACCAAGCTTATTGCAGGAAGAGCCTGGTCTCTGCTCCTGTCCTTCCAGTCTGAGGAGAATAGGACCCTCCACCTCCCAGCCCTCAAATGCGTCGGTCCTTTGTGGTCCTCCAGGTAACTGTGTGCAGGCTGCAAAGGACAGACACCCCTTCCTTCCTGGAGCACTTCCTGTGCCTCTCGGGGCCCACTCCTGCCCCTCTTCTCTGTGCTCTGGCCCTCGGTCTCTGTCCTCTCCCCATCTTGTGACGACCCTTTAGAAATGGCTCCTTTTCAGCTCCTGACTTCCATCTTCTTTATTTTTTTTCTCCATCTTCTTTAAATTAATCTTTAATTGTTAGACAATTGTAGACTCATGTGCAGTGATAAAGAATAACACACAGGGATCCGGACGAGGCCCCCTTCACCTCGCAGCCCCCAGTGGTGACACCCTGCCCAACGTCAGAGCACCAGCACTTCCAGGATGCAGATTCGGAGAAAGTCAGGGTACAAAACCCATCCTTCACCACCACCCCGGATCCCCGATTTGACCTTTCCTAGCCACGTCCACTTTGCTCCTGCCCCTCTCCCCTCCCTGTGGCAACCACTGATCTGCTCTCCACGGCCACAGCGTCGCCGTTTCAAGAGTGGGATGGATGGAAGTGGACTCGCCAGCGCGTCCGCTGTTGAGATGTGGACGTGGGCTTTGGCTCTCACAGTAGTTCTCCGGGGACCCGCCCAGGTTTTCCAGGGCAGGCGCCCCTTCCTTCCTCTCGATGAGGACTGTTCTGTGCTGTGCATTTACCACTGTGAACAGCCTCTCACTGAGAGACATCGGGGCCGCTTCCAGAGTTTTACTATTGCGAATAAAGCTGCTGTAGACCATTGTGTACAGCATTTTCTTGTTTTGTTTTGTCTTTGTAGATACCAGCCTTCGTTTCTCTGGAATAGGAGTGCGGCTGCTGGACGGTATGGTTCTCGGATGTTTGGTTTTTAAAGAAACTGCCCAGCTGCTTCCCAGAGAGCCTGCACGTCCCAGCGGCCACGTGCACAGCCGCAGTCCCCCCCCCCCCCCCCCCCCCCCCCGGGGCTGGCCAGAGCTCTGTCTCAGCCACTCTGAGAGGTAGACCATGGCGTGGCCTTGTGCTTGTGATTTGCCTTTCCCTAGGGGCTAATGATGTTGAAACCTTCCTCGGCTGCCTATTTGCCATCTCTGTGTCTTCTTGGGCGAGACATCTCAGGTCTTTTGTCCAATGCAATAAGAACATTCACATCCAGGTTTTTGTGGGAGAAGTCCCTGAAAAAACTTGAAGTTCATACCTGTTGCAAGTCTGTCCTGGATTATACAGTTCTCACACAGTGCAGTTCCTCCGCGGCAGTATTCACAAAATGGGATCCAGTCTTACTGTTTTGGGAAAGGCCCAGGGCCCGACTGCAGAAATCCCCAGGACAGTAGGCCTGTAAGGAGAGCTTCTTCCTGTCCCAACGGACTACACCACCCTTCCCTGCGGGCAAAACCAAAAGGCCAACCGTAGGATAGAGTTTAACACACACACACGCACACACACACACACACATACACACACAACAGGCCCAAAATGGAGTCACTTATGCTAAGCCCCATGTCACCAAACCAAGACTTAAGGACAGTTTTGGCTCTCCCAGAAAAGGAATCTTAAACCAACAATTGAGAATCTCCTAATGGGCACTAGTGAGGTAGCCTGCCCGATAGACGCCTGCCCACCCCCCACAGAAGTCAGCCTTCCCATAGGAGAAGGGGCCAGAGGGCTTCATAGGTGGATGACCTCACCTTCCTTCGTGACACTGGAGAAGGCCCATGTGACAGATTATCTCTTTGGTACAGATCAGAAGATTCCCCACCGACCTGTTAAGACTTTCATTTCTGGGGGAGATGGACACGGTAGTCAGGTTATGTATTAAGCCCAGGTTTGGTGACTAGGCCTAAATGACACCATCTGGAGCCTGGGGTTTTCGTTTTTAACAACAGTAAGTATATATTCAGTCTTTGTGGTGTTCCTGGCCCAGAGCTCCAACAGTCCTTGGAATTTCCTCCGCGAGGAGAGCCACAGAGGTGCCTTTGTTATGTTAATGAGGTGACTTTGGAAAGCTCTAGGTCCCCTGAGGAAGGACACCGGTTGCCAGGGAAACCAGCCTTGAAAATCACTAGTTTCTATTTCAACTAGACCCAAGGAGAGAGTCAAAGGTGCACGGTCTGAGAGAAAGGAGACTTACGTTGTGTAATAGCCGGTCTCCGGAGACTAACCCGACTGTCACACCCCCCTGTAGCCCAGTCCCAGTGGATCTGGGCTCACCTAATGGAATGTCACTGAAGTGACCCTGTGACAGTTCTGCTAGACAAGGCAGTCAGTGAGGCTCTAACAGGATGCCCGGAGGCCAGCAAGGAGGAGGCCACGACCCCCTGTGGGGAAGGTCAGAGGCCAGTCCAGGCAGCACTCCAAAACAAAGCCGCAAGAAACTGGATTAGCCCAGACAAGCCCAGGATGGCTGCCGAGTTGTGCTACATTAACATACTAAAATCTCCTCCCTAGGGTGCCATGACAAGAAACCCCTAACCAAATGGGGGAGTGGCGGGCAGTAACCAGAAAAAAAGCATGTAAGCTTGTTTTCAAGAAATCCGTCCACCTCAGGTAATGACTATTCTGTCCCCTCGTGAACAGCTGTTCATGAAAGAAAGAAGCCCAAAGTCCTGGGAGGGAAGCTCTCTGTCCCATGAGCTGCCTGCTCTCAGGTCCGCAGACTGTAAACTGTCTTGCTTGGGGCGCCTGGGGGGCTCAGTCTGTAAGCATCTGCCTTTGGCTCAGGTCAAGATCCCAGGGTTCTGGAATCGAGTCCCGCTTTAGGCTCTCTGCTCGGCGGGGAGCCTGCTTCTCCCTGGTGTCCCCGCTGCTCCTGCTCTCTCTCTGTCCCTCAGGCAACAGTTCCAGGCCGACTGGTAAGAACTTTCGCAGCTTCTAGCTCAGTGTCTTGGAAGGCTCCCTCTTGGACAGCCCCCTCTGGGAGCGCAGTGACCAGATTGTGAGAAAACCAGGCGGCGTGGAGAGGCCCGGGCACCCCGGGCAGCAGCCTCGGCTGAGCTCCGAGCAGATCACGAGCAGATCATGAGTGTCACCCTGTCACCAGGGCGGGCCCTCTGAGACACCGCAGCCCAGTAAAGCCCTGCGGGCTGGTTCTTGCTGACTCCCCGGGGCCCAGGTCCGAAGTCAGCTGTGGTGTCACCGTGCTGAAATCGGGCGATGGCGGGCCGCATCCCTGTCTGGGAAGCTTGCGGAACCCAGGTCTTCGTTTCCTGCGGGCTGGAAGCGGGTGGCCAGTCCGGCTGGCACAGGCTGCTGGGAGCCATCAGTCGTGGGCCTGGGCCTTCCGAAATCACAGCTCTCTGACCGGCTCTCTGCTTCCCCCGCCACTTTCAAGGACTCATGTGATTAGGATCACCTCCGTGTCTCACAGTCCTTAGGCTTCCCGTGTGCAGAGTCCCTTCGGCCGGTACCATTCACAGGTTCCAGCAATCACCCTGGCCACCGCAAGCCACTCTGCTTTGGAACTCTTCGTTACACTGTAGTAGACCGTCAGAACACGTGAGCTCTACCCCGACAAGGCTCAAGACTTTGCGCTTGACCTCAGAGCCTCTCAGAGCCAGAGAAATGTCCCTCTGAACACGGAGGTCAGCGGAGCCGGTATTGTTGCGCCAGCACTGTGCAAGCGCGACCACAGCCAGCACCCAGGGTGCCTTTACGCAAATCATGCAACAATGACCCACTTGGATGGATGAATTCCAGAAAGGCAGCCCTCGGGCCTGATGAAGTTCCAGAAGGGGGAAGGCCGCCTCTCCTCAAGGACTCACGGCTCGGCTCTCAGGGTCAGGCCGACCTCAGCCCCGCAAGCCCCCCCGCAAGCCCCACCGGCGTCTCGCAGGGCACCTCCCGGGAGAAACGGCGCAGACACGCAAGAATAGAAGCCAAGAAACCAGCCTGGAGGAAAGCCCGGGGAGGAGGAGCAGGAGGACACAGATCTGGCAGCGCGAGAAGGAAGACAGATCTGGGGAGTGGAGGAGAGGAGGAATTCCCAGGACTCGTGGACTCCCGGGACCGGCAGAGTGTGGCAAGTAAGACCGAGCGGCGCTGGCCCGTGGACTCCCCAGGGCCAGCACGACGGCGCCGGAGCGGGCGAAAGGAAGCCAGCAGAGCCGACGAGTGTCGCCGGGAATCAGCTCCTAAACCCACTTGAGCCTTGGCTCAGGCCCGAGGGGTCCCAGCAGGGGAGGAGGACAGGGGAGGAGATGAGAAGAAAAAGGAGGAGAAAAAAAAAAAAGGATATGAAGATGGTAACAGGAAAATATTTCAGGATAAAATCTAGGCTAGTCTTTTCGTCAAAAGGAGAGAGATCTGAACACTTGCCCTGGTCGGAGAACTGTGGCTTCCTCCTGCTTACAAACCGAGGTTTCGGCACATTTGGCCGCATGACTCTGCCAGGACCCAAGCTGCATGTCCTTCTCACCCTCTCCGGGTATATGTGAAACTCGTGGGAAAAAATCCTGCCGCGCTGGCTTCCCTTCCCCCTCCTGCACAGGCCGCACCGCGGGTCTGCCCAACCTTGTTGAGCAAACGCGGCCGGCGTGCACTCGGGCTGCGGGCTCCCTCAGCCCTTGCTGCCCATCCCACCCCATGTCCCTCTAGGCTTTTCATTTCTAACGGTTATTTCCTTTCCCTTCCTGCCCTGATGTAGCTCAAACTTTGTCTACCGGGATCCACAACTAGAAATACCATTCACCTCACAGCCCTCACTTACTTGTAACGACGCCCACGTTTTGTACTCAATTCTCCTCCACCTAAAGGAAATCCCAGCTCCGATCCACTGACATGATTTCACGACACACAAAGGCATCATAACCTACGATTTGAAAAACACACAACCTTTGACCTTACACTTAATTTAAATTTCCAGTATCAGCCCAAGATGCGCATTTTAATCGTACCTCATACTGACCACTTCTGGTCTTTTTAGCTCTTTTTCTCTTGCCCCCCCCCCGGCAAATTATTTAATGTGTCTCCTTCCTCCTCAGCTCTTGACCTCCTTCCTTATGCAGCCGAGATCTGACGGGTAACCACCAGCATTACTAACGTGGGTGGCCTTCGTGTCCTTGGTCCCACTCCCAACCCCTGGTCGAATCAAACACACCACCACTTTCTCCGAAATCTCCGTGACCACGTGGGTAGAGAATCCCCCTAACTGTGCTCCTCTCTTTCACCCATAACTCCTCTCTTTGAACCAAACTTCAGCCTCCACTCCGCGGAAGCCCAGCCAAGTCCAAGCAGACCCTATCTTGAGAAACCCAGTGGTCGATTCTTAGTCTTCAGTTTACTCTGCTTCTCAGGAGCCTCTGGCTCAGTTGGTATTTCCTCTTTATGAAAACGCATTCTTCACTTGGCTTCTGGAACACCCCACCCTCTGTTTTCTTTCTACTTCATCGTACTTCCTTCTTTATTCCCTCATCTTCCCAACCTCTACATTTTGGAGTTCTCCAGGGCTCCGAGTTCTCATATATTCTGTATGTGCACCCTCTGCCTGCCCGAGCTCACCTGATCACGTGACTGCAAGTACTGTCTACACCCTGGTGATTCCCACGACTTACGGCCTCCAACCCCATTTCCCACTGAGCACAGCCGCTGGTGTGCCTGATATCTCCGCTGAAGGTCCAAAAGGCATGAACGCCTTCACAGAGGCCTTGATCTCCCCAGACCACAGACCTGCTCCTTCTCCAGTTCACATCTTGATAAAAGCACAGCAGGAATTTGAACTTGGGAAATAAAAGCTGGATTTAAATAACTTACACTTTTAGTAAAGAAATGAAGGAAGGGGGTGCCTGGGTGGCTCAGTGGGTTAAGCCTCTGCCTTAGGCTCGGCTTCCCATCGGGCTCTCTGCTCGGCAGGGGCCCTGCTTCCTCCTCTCTCTGTCTACTTGTGACCTCTGTCTGTCAAATAAATAAATAAAATCTTTTTAAAAAAGAGAAGAAAAGAAATGAAGGAAGTCCTGTTTCACTTGGCTGCATGGCTGTCCTTTCCTGTGGCCATGGTTTTTTTCTTTCTGAAGCAATCTTATTTCCGCCAAAAAAATGAGTTTTCGTGTGAGTGTGCGTCCGTGTAAGCCTTTGTCACGATCGAGCATACACACTTCTGTTTTACGGTGGTCTTGTTCACTATCCTCATTCTCCAAGTGTTTCCAAATTCGAGAAAGACATTCTTTTTATCCCGTACTTGGGAAGTAAAGATTTTACAGAAGGCCCATGTTTTAACCTTTTTCCTACAGCCTGCAACAATGATAGCCGTCACTGAGACACACACCTAGGAAGGCTACCTCCTTCCACTTCTATAAAGTCCAATCTCATTAGCGCATCTGTACATTTTGAAGAAAGTGAGCAGTGACCATAAAGCTCCAGAAGCCACGACAGCCTCAATCATGAGTCAACAAATCACACTTGTTTTTAGCAGTGTTGCCTACAAGATGCGTGGGCCATTCACCAGATAACATCTGCTCATTCTCTTCGGTGAAAAGCTTATAGATAAATGGAATTTGGAGCAAGTTCCAGTTTGTATTTGAACAAGATACCAACAACCATTTGTTTTATGTGTCTGATAGTTTCATTAAGTGTACACACTGACCAGGAAGAAGGTTTTCCGTGCTCTGCACCAAGTAAAAGTAGGTCAGAGCTGGGGGGTTTTCTGCTGCTGCTGTATTTTGATACATGACTCAAGTCGACATCATATTGTAGAGAGCAGGTCATCTGACCTCGTATCGTAGAGAACACGTCATCTGACGTCGTATGGTAGAGAGCACGTCATCTGACGTCATATTGTAGAGAGCGGTCATCTGACCTCATATTGTAGAGAGCCCGTTATCCCACGTAGAGAGCAGATCATCTGATGTCGTATTGTAGAGAGCACGTCATCTGACGTCATATCGTAGAGAGCAGGTTATCTGACGTCATATCGTAGAGAGCATGTCATCTGACGTCGTATCGTAGGGAACACGTCATCTGACGTCATATTGTAGAGAGCCCGTCTCTGACGTAGAGAGCAGGTCATCTGATGTTATGGTAGAGAGCGCGTCATCTGACCTCGTACCGTAGAGCGCGCGTCATCTGACGCCGTACCGTAGAGCGCGCGTCATCTGACGTCGTATCGCAGAGAGCGCGTCATCTGACGTCGTATCGCAGAGTGTGCGTCATCTGACGTCGTATCGTAGGGAACACGTCATCTGACGTCATATCGCAGAGAGCACGTCATCTGACGTCGTATCGCAGAGAGCACGTCATCTGACGTCGTATCGTAGAGTGCGCGTCATCTGACGTCGTATCGCAGAGAGTGCGTCATCTGACGTCGTATCGCAGAGAGCCCGTCATCTGACGTAGAGAGCAGGTCATCTGATGTCGTATGGTAGAGAGCATGTCATCTGACGTCGTATCGTAGGGAGCACGTAATCTGACGTCATATCGCAGAGAGCACGCCATCTGATCGTATCGTAGAGTGCGCGTCATCTGACGTCGTATCGTAGGGAACACGTCATCTGACGTCGTATCGCAGAGAGCACGTCATCTGACGTCGTATCGTAGGGAACACGTCATCTGACGTCGTATCGCAGAGAGCACGTCATCTGCGGGAATCAGCTCCTCCCGGCCAGAGGCCCGTAGGCGGTATGGAAATGCTGCGCGGTCTGTCCGCACAACCTCCGAATCGGGAAATAGACCATCGGTAAGATCATGCGTGGGCGTTTTCTAGTATTAGACCCAGTGCTGTTTTCAACCGAGTGTTGGTGTCATTTGGGGAGGCGAAAAAAATCCGATTCAGAATGTCGTGGGCTTGTAGCTTCAGTTTCCCTGTGCAAGTCCACACCTCCTTCTCCCCCAGGTCACGTCCCTAAACCTCTTCTGCATACCGTGGCCCCCCTCATCCACATCCCGCTGTGCCTGTTCGCCCACCTGGCCTTGAAATAACACGGTGGCTTCGACTTTTTCGGTGACGTCGGGGTCGTGCTGGCGTTCCTACAGCAATCGCTCCCGTTTTCGCGATCCAAACCCTCAGACACTGCGGTCGCGCTGCTCACAGTGAAAGCAACGGAACGAGCTTGGGAACGAACAAGTCAGGGGGTGGCAGGTACGCCGCTCAGGGAATAATAACCAAGGGCCCCGCAAGAGCGCTGCGCGGGGACCGCGTACGTGCGCACTGGTCCGGCACCCGAGGCGCTGCCCCACCGCGCGTCGGCCGCACTGCAGTCCAAGTCGTGAAGCTGCACGACTGGAACTCGGAGCACAGCGGCTCATCTCCAGGCAGAACCACGCTGCGACGTGGCACAGCGAAGTCACCGAGGGCCGCAGCTCCGAGCGCGCGCCCCCGCGAACCACAGACCGCGGCTCGCGGGACGCGCAGGGGCCGGCGATGCCAGGTGCAGAGGCGGATGACACAGGGCAGGTGCACCTGACAGCCCCGGGCTGGCTGGAGGGGCGAGGCCGTGCAGGATGTGACCCCCCTGCGCGCTGAGCTCCGAACCGAAGGGGTCTCGGGGCGGGTGGACTCCCGGGGGGACCCTCCTCCCGTCCCGCACCCCAGCCCGGGCGCCGGCACACCTCGACGTGCGCTCCGGACGCCTCCCCCTGGGGACCGTTCACAGTCCCGCGGGTCCCCGGGCCCGACGCCTGCGGCCCCTGGACTTGGTCGGGGCTGTCTCCTGAAACGGAGCGCCGCAGGCCCCAGGAGGACCTTGGCCGTGTTGTGCAAGGTGGTCGCACGCGAGCGCGTGGGCTGCTGGTGCGCAAGCAGCCTCGGTGCGGAGCCCGCGCGGACGCGGGGCGGTGAGTGTGCGGCTCTCCCGGACTGGCATTTGGGAAATGTCCTTCTGGGGCCGGGGGCTGGTCGTAGCTCAGGGGAAGGGGACCCAAGGAAGGAGCGCCAACGGCTACTTGCTCCCTCTGACTCAGGTTTTAGAAGCTGTTGCAGCGGAACCTTTCATTTTTGAAGTGTGGGAGGGAAAGAAACCTGGGACAGAACGAAGTCGAAGCAAAGTAAAATCCACTGTTAAATTCGTGTGCGCAAGACCTGCGGCCACCTGCCTCCTTAGCGCAGTAGGCAGCGCGTCAGTCTCATAATCTGAAGGTCCTGAGTTCGAACCTCAGAGGGGGCAGTTCCGTTTTTTTGCGCTGGGTCAGGAAACGGCACCCTGGCCACTGGCCTGACCTTCCGATGTGGGAGGGCAACTCCGACCTTTCTTCTGGTAGATCGGTACATACGGAGATTCTTTTTTCGTTCTATACCTGCAATGACTTCATCTCTTTCCAATGAACAAGCTCTTTTGTCCAAGTTCCTCTGATTTCTATCTCTTCCTGGAGGTTATTCCTCTATGGATGCAACTTAATTTACTGGGGGGGGGGCAGACAATGGACAGATAAATGAAAACCTGACACTGAATTTTCTCAGCAAGTCTTGTGGCTTCCTCTTCTTATATGCATGCTATCTTCTTGCCCTGGCCTCCCCGTCTAATCTGGTCCTAACTAGTCTCCCATCTGTACTGCAGTGGTCAGTGAGCTACAAAAACACATGCCCAAGGATTGCCAGCAGCCACCAGAGCTGGGAAGAGGCAAGGAAGGATTCTTCCATGGAACCTTCGAACGCAGCACAGCCCTGTCGATAGCCTGATTTGGGGCTTCTAGTCTCCAAAACTGTGAGTAAATTAATTTCTATTGTTTTAAGCCACCTAGTTTGTGGCAACTGGTTAAGGCAGCCCTAGGAAATTAATACTCCGTTCTGCCTCTCAGCCGCCAACCTCTCACTACATTGATGCCCCTGTTTTTCTTCTTCCTAGCCCTTACTACTATATGAGGGTACCTTCTCCGTTTATTCAACACCAATATTGTCTATTACCCATCTACCTGCTTAGACTGTATATTCTATGAAAGTCATCCCTGGTCTGTCTCATCCATTCCTGCATTCCCAGTGCCTAGCTCAGCGTCTGACAAAGAACACTTGTCAGCTAAGTCAATGAATTCATTAGAATATCAAATCCTTTTCTTCCACATTTCCTTACTACTCTCTTACTCAAGGCAACAAACATCTCAAATCTGGATTTTTGCGATAGTCCCCGCAGGAGACACACCTACTGAAATTCATATGGCAGGCCATACCCGTCTGATTCAGTCAGCGCTGGAAGGAGAGGATAGGACTTGGACTGCTCCTGTGAAATTCTGGACCTGAGAATCTGAATTTCAGGGGAGCTCTCTCTCAACAGTTCATCCTGATGCAGACTCGAAAAGGCATATAACATGGCTCATCTTAGTGTCTTCTGGACCCTCAGCCTCTGGTTCCAGAAGCCTCCATCTGCTGCAATTTGAGAAATGCACTTAAAGATTTGGGAAAGGTCAAAGAACTGGATGGGCAATCCAGGCAGGTGCTTAGAGAATGCTTGACCCTTGTTGGAGCCATCACTATTCAGAATCTGCTCTTCTCCTTTGCAGAAATAGACACTATTTTTTTATTTACCCCAGAGTTTTTCAGGCTTGCAGGACTGACATACAGTAACCAAATGTCAGAGACATTCCAAGCCAGAATGTGAATATATTACAGCCGTATTTGTGGTATATTAGCATATCCTCACCTGTGTAAAATAAACTCTCCAGTGGAAACCAAATCTGTGCAGCTGTTGAATGGATAAAGAAGTTGTGCTACACACACACACACCACACACACACACACACACACACACACACACACACACACACTGGAATATTATGCGACCAACAAAAAACCAAAATCTTGCCATTTGCAACAATGTGGTTGGAACTAGAGGGTATTATGCTAAGTGAAATCAGTCAATCAGAGAAAGGCAATTACCATATGATCTCTCTGATACGAGGAATTTAAGAAACAAGACAGAGGGACAGAGGATCATAGGGAAGGGAGGGAAAAATGAAACAAGACAAAACCAGAGAGGGAGACAAACCATAAGAGACTCTTAATCTCGGGAAACAAACTGAGGGTTGCTGGAGGGGAGGGAGGTCGGAGGGCTGGGATGGGGGGATGGACACAGGGGAGGGTCTGTGCTGTGGTGAGCGCTGTGAAGTGTGTAAGCCTGATGACTCACAGACCTGTACCCCTTGGGCAAATAATACATTTTATGTTAATAAAAAATGTAAAAAATATGCATCTGTGATAGGGGTAGTGCAAGTAATAAAACATCAGTGACTATGATATCAAGCAATAATGGTCTGGTACATTCACCCCCAAAATGGGGCCAAGCTGATTTAAAGTTGTGTTCGCCCGTGTGGTGGGCCCCGGCAGACACGGAAACGCGGAGTTTTGATCATAGCATTTTCCTGAACAAGATTACAACGCCTGCATAAGGTATTGCACGACGCAAGGTTAGATGGGAGTCTTTAGTTCTATTTAATTTTTATGCTTGTCACCCTTATGAAACTTGAATGTCCAAAAAAGCCTCCACAGCCAATCACCCCTGGAGATTCTAGAAATGGCCAAACACATCCTGTGCAAAGGGGGTGTAGTAACTTCACTCTGGCCTAATTTGTTTTAGTTAAATGAGGTCAGAGGCCAAGATGATGTCTCTGGGACCATGCGTAGTTAGTTCTCTTCACAAAGTTTTGGGCCATCTTCCTGTAAAGCTCCCACTTTTTCACTATCTTTTTTCACTTACTTACCCACTTTGTGGGCTAGACATACTTGACTCTACAGGTTTTCTGTTGGTATTGCAACGTAGGTAATCTGTCCCTGTCCTGCATAAAACAGACAACCTGACAGAGGTGTAGCTAGACCCAGACACGGAAAACCAGGAAATATACACGAACAGGGGCTTGAACCCTGGACCCTCAGACTAGAAGTCTAGCATCCTACCAACTGAGCTACCCAAGCCTCAGAGCAAGGCTGGTTCCTTCCATGTCCTAGTGTGAAAAAAAGTGTATGTCCGAAGTGCTAAAGCTTTCTTCTTATTCTTTCATTATTAATATTTTTAATGTCTCTCTTTTTAAATTTTGTGTTCCTTTACCTTATTCCCAACTCCATCTGTTGCCCCTTTGAATAGGGCTCCAGACAACTTCTGCCCCCAGGTCATTGGGGAAAAGTAACTTACAGCCTTGTTTTAACACCATGATGGCCATGTGGTTCATCTCCAATTATGTATTTATTCATGCCACCAGTAAAGGCAGATCTGAGATGGTCTTCACAACTTTACTATAATAAGGTTAAAATGGAAAAAGGGAGAACAGAGGTAGAAAATTATGAAAAAAAAATGCATGTTATAAATAGTGCTCCCAACACCCTCCCACGCAACCTCCAATAGCTTGGAGTGTAAAGGGAGGCGACGCCTTCAAGGGGTTGACAGGAGACTTCTCCCAGGAAATGTTGTTTAAACTGGTATAAGTTGGTTTAAACTTGGTATAAGTTGGAGGAAAGCCAGCACTCCCAGAAGAGCAGAGAGCACAGCACCTTCAGAGCGCTGAAGGCAGGCCCCAGGTGCCGGCAGGCAGAAGGCTGGGGAGAGAGCTGATGGCTGGGAGGGGACAGGAAGGCAGGGGCCTAGCAGAGACCCACAGGTTCTGGGGTTATTGGGGCAGGTGTGCGGAGTGGGGACCTCACTCTTGCATCAATGCAAAGTCACTGGGGGCTTTAAGCAGGGAGAAATGACATGATCAGAAATGACCTTGGAGAAACTATGCTGGTCTCACACACAGAAGGGGCCAAGACGTGATGGGAACACAGAGTAGGCCAGTGCGCACTAGAAGGCCTCACAGATACGACCTAGTGGCTGTATGGTGGGAGGACAATGGTGCAGAGCACGTCCTAGGCCTGGGATTCCAACCTGTGGTTCAACTGATTCTGATTGCATTCAAGTCTCCCGGCAGAGCTCCGGGAAAGGCAATCCGCAGACGCTCAGCCCTGACGTCACAGCACAGGGTACACACAGACGATGAAAGCTGTCAGAGAGCGGATTCAGAGGGAAGGACACAGCTTTGGCTAGTGCCTGGCATATGCTCGGTTCTCATACACTTGTTCTTTCCGAGTAAATTCTTGCTCCATAAGCTGCGATGTTGAGAGCAAGGTATTAAATACCCATCATGTTCGCTTTTGTCTGAGCCCGGTGTTTATCTTGACCCTGAACATCATCCCGTGTTTCTCTTTGGTGACTTAGAGTCCAGTAAACAGTGCCAGGCACAGGAAAAGAGGGACAATGTGAGAAGACTGAGCAGGATAATTTTTTCCACATAGGATGTCATTGGTGATCTGGCGGTAAGCAATTTCAGAAGAATGGTAAGAGATGACTAATCCGTAGTGATAAAAGTGTATTGCACCCCAACCTACATCCCTCCCGTCCCCAAACAGCCTTCTGTCCACCCTCCTCTCCGTGCCCCAGAGCCAGTAAGCTTCTGACCCGCTGTTTTTGTTACAAGAACAATTGCCAGGCCTACCTGAAAGGCGTTTTGAAAATCTTCTCACCGGATCAGCAACTGGTATAAGAACGAACCGGAAGAAGCTTGGACTATTGAATGCTCTAGTGGAAAATCGATGTTTTGTAACTGAACATTACATGGTTCTGTTGAACAACAGCAAGTTCAGTAAAACCACTCAGTCTTAGCAAGCGATTTCCTCGAATAAATATACAGTACAGTTTGGGGCGGGAAAAAAGATTAAAGAGCAAAGATCTGTCGACGTTGAGAGCAAAACGCGCTGCCCCCTCTGAGGTTCGAACTCAGGACCTTCAGATTATGAGACTGACGCGCTGCCTACTGCGCTAAGGAGGCTCCCGCGCGGCCCGCCGGCCCAACACGTCTACCAAGAGCGCTGTCCGACCTGGCGGTCCCCGACTGCGCCGACCGGGGCTTCAGGACGGCCGGCGCGGGGCTACGCGCCGTCTGCGGCCGGGAGCTCGCTGGACAGGGCGGCCGGCCCCTCGCGGCCCTTCCCGCGGAGACGCGGCGCGCGCGCGCCTGGGCCGGGCTGGACCGCAGTCCCGCCGCCGCCCAGCCGGGGCTCCGGGACCTGCCCGGAGGCGGGACGCAGGGGCCGGTGCGCGGGACTCCTCCCGGCTTCGCTCCTCCTTCGCAGCTCCGGACCGCAGGACTTGCCCGCTCCTGGGGTCGGGGCTCCGCCCGCCGCGCCGGCTTCGGGACCAGCCTGGAGCCGCGAGGAAGCGAGCGGGGCGGAGGGCGGGCCGCGGTCCCCGCGCGAGCCGGGGCTGGGCGCTGCGAGGGACGCGCGACCTTCAGGTCGGAGAAGTGCAGGCGGCGCGCGGCGCCCCAGCGGTAGCGTGGCCGAGCGGTCTAAGGCGCTGGATTAAGGCTCCAGTCTCTTCGGGGGCGTGGGTTCGAATCCCACCGCTGCCAGGAAGCTTTTTGCGGCTCCCCGCGTACACGCCATGTCTCCCTCGCAGCGTGGACGGCTACCACGGGCCCCGGGGCCGGCAGCGGCCTCTCTGCACGCCCTCTGTCTTCCCCGGGGCGTGCGTCAGGCCTCCATTCGATCCACTCGTGGAATCTCGACGCTCTTTGTCCGGCCCCTTCTGCGGCCCTCCCTGCAGACGCAGCAGCACTTACTGTTCCATAAAGCCGGACGGAGGAAGAGCGGCCGGTCCGCCCGAGTCTGCCGTCTGGGCCGGCCCGCAGCCTTCGGTTTCACGCCCTGAACCTTCCTGGTGCTTCTGCGCGCACCGCCTCGCCTCGGCCGCCCTGATCCCGCGGACCAGGGGCGCCCGCCCCTCCGCGTCCCTGCGCGCGTGGGCTCCCCGTGTTGCCGCTCCAAGCACTTCCCTGCGCCCTAGGTCTCAGCTCGCAAGCGCCTGCCCCTGGAAGATCCCTTGATCTCCCCCTCCAGAATGACAACGAGTCTCTGAAGACGTGGAGAGGAACAACAGCAAGGTTTGGTGACAAGCATTAGACGCAGGATGCCCCAACACCACGCGACTTCCACTGTCCAGGGTGCGCTTGGACTCTGAATAAGAGCTCGATGACAGTGTCACAAGGTGTAGAAGGACCCACTTGTTCTGCCGGTAGCAGTGTCCAAGGACAGAAAAGGGGGAGATTATAACTTTGTTGCTGTTAGAACAGAGCACATTTGTTTCATAAATCAAGTGAGTGGATTCATGACTTTATAAGTGAATTTTTTTTTAATCCCAGTCTCCCAGCAAAGGAGAAAAGCAGCGAGCTGGGGAGCGTGCAGCAGGCCTCAGTACACCAGCCTGTCCTCTGGCAGGTTGCCCTCATTTGCTCCCTGCCCTTCACTGGCTGTCCCTATGTGTTGGCATGCTCCATTATCGCTCTATCCCTCATGCGGCCTTTACTGTGACTTTTGGTGACTTTTGCCTGCTTTCCCTCCTGATCATAACCTTTCTCAGATACAGAACCACGTTTCTCTGGCTTCCCCATATCAGGAAAACTGAAGAGATGTTTGTGCTAAATGTCAATGAATAAATATACCAAAGGAGGGCTTCCTAATTTGTGGACTCCTGATTCTGCCACAATGACCTGCTCTTTCTGGACTCCGCTCTGCTACCAGGTGCCTGCAAGTCATTTATTCTTGCTTAGATTACCAGACAACAGATCGATTCTGGGGTGTGGAGCCAGGCATCTCTCCACCCTCCCCACCACTCCCTTGGTGGCCTTCTTTTTTCTTTTTTGCATTCACCATGCAGTATCTGTGAACCACCCCTGGGCAATCCAAGGAAAAGGTGCAGCCTTTTGAATTCCACCCTCAAAAATGAACCAACCCATGGCCGTCTGCCCCAGTTTCCAGGTCTTTACCCACTGTCCTTTCCTAGGGAATAAATGTGCTAAGATTGAAAAAGTAGCCATTCATACCCCTTCCCCCTTGCCCATCCTTAGAGAGGAGCTGAAAGCCTATACTTAAACAAGGGGCTTTGGATGTGCTGGTATCCTTTTAAAGTCAGTGGATGTTTTTCTTATTCTTTAAGAAATAAGGTTCTGGCTCATGGTTCGTTACTCAGACAGATCAAAGATTAAATTAGAGCCTCTTTTAAGGCCAGGAGACTCGTGGACATGGAATGCAGTTGCGTGTGTGCAAACACGCGAACTTCAGTCACCCGGCCAAAAGTCTTCCACTTCCACTGTCCCCCTCCCTCCACCATGTTTGCTGAGCCTCTGTTTTGTGACAGCACCTTGCTTGGTTGGCGATCCAGCAAAAGGATGAGTCACAGAAAATGATTCCGGGATTCCTTAGCAATTCAGCCTTGGGAGACTACCAGAGCACAATGAGAACACATGGTCGATGCTTAACACTCACATTGAGTGAAGGGTGATTATACGCGAGTATTTCTTCCAGTCGTGCTGCACATACGATCTCTCTGTTGTGTGTTGTTCTTACAGTTACTCGGTAAATAACCATGTTATCCCTATGAAGTTAGGATTTTGGAAAACCTAATGAGTATGCCTAGCACTAGGATGCCTTCTCTTGGCCGAGGACACCGGAGGACACCTATTTGTTTCCGCATGAACACTGGAATGTCCACGTGGGAGCTGGGACCTGGAAAGGACAAACCAAATGAAAATAAAACACAAGATGCATCAGTCACCCGACTCAGCCTTGTCCGATTCAGCCTGTGGAGAGAAAGAGAAGGAAACCCTCCCCAAAGTCCATCGCTGGGCTCTTCCACTGAATATTCATGCACTGACCCTGTATCTGTGCCCTCGGGCCGCAGGCTCAGTGAAGCTTCTAGCAGTACCAGAGCTTCTAGCGGACCAGATACAGTCCGGCCGCTGGACACATTTTGGAGCCGGACACAGGTTTTCCCAGTCCCAGCCCATCGCCCTAGAGGCGTCTGCGGGCACTTTGATGAGCAAGTGAAGCCGTAGAAAGGAGATGTTATACTTTACACTTTCCTTTTCTCCCTTTTGAAAAGTGAGATGAAAATGCAGTTTGCCTTTGCGCGAGTCAGAAATGAAGGCAAAATCAAAACCCCGAGAAGAACACCCTCCGGACCCTGCGCCGCCCGACATCGAGAGAGAGACACCGGAGTCAGGCAGCGTGAAAGCGGTCCCGAGGGCCCCCTCCCGCCACCTGCCACCCTGTATTTGGCTGGTCCATCGCCTTGAGGCTGGGAAGTGCGGGACTTTCCATCCCCCGCCCCCCAAAAATGCCCTCGTAGATGTAAAAAAAAAAAAAAAATCACTTAGGAAGAAGAGACAGAACTGTCGTTTAAAGTGGTGCTTCATTTTTGGCTGTATTCTATACAACTCTCATTTAAATGTAAAAAAAAAAAAAAACCCACGAAGGAAGAGATCTCAGATGGGCAGTGTAGACAAGCCTCGCCAACCGGGGTTCCATGGTGTAATGGTTAGCACTCTGGACTCTGAATCCAGCGATCCGAGTTCAAATCTCGGTGGAACCTTCCCTTTTGCCTCACCTCCCCGCTTCTCTTCGGGCCGGCGGACTTTTGATGCGCTGGGGCAGGACCCGCCCGCGGGCGGCCACCTCTCTGGCCCTGGGTCCACGCGCGCCGGGGACGGCGTGTGATGCACAAACAGGGCACAGGGGTCGACGAGGGCCGTGGTCGACTGCAACCAAAACGAGGGGAAGGGGGCGACCGACCTCCCCGAGGCCCACCGTTTAGGTCGCAAAAGGAGAAGCAGAGGGAAGCCGGGAGAAAGGCGGTCCGGACGAGAGGCCGGGGGAAAAGGGTGTGTCAGAAGTGGGATTCGAACCCACGCCTCCATGCGGAGACCAGAACCCTCTGTCGGAGGAAGCGAAGCTTGAGTCTGGCGCCTTAGACCACTCGGCCATCCTGACACCCGCGGGCGCGGCTCCCAAAGAGTAAAATCTGTCGTTACGAACGAGCACCCCCTCGGAGCCGCTAGGACTTCCTACCGCCTAGGGCGCATCTGCGAAGCGGAACGAACAGAACCACTTTCTTGGCAGATGCGGAAATCCGAGCGAACTCGCGAGGCTCTGCTCTGGGCGCAGGAGGCGATTCGGGATCCCTCTCCCGCCCTCCGCCTTCCGCGCCCCGCCGGATCCCGGGACGCAGGAACGACCCCGGCTGACCCTGGAGAGCCCCTGTGCCTCCCCGCGGCGCTGCTCGGGAAGGACGCGCGCAGCCCAGCCGGGAAGTGGGCGGGCGGGTGTAGACTGGGAGGGCATCGGCGCGCGGGTGCCTCCGAGGCGCGGGGCGAGCGGCCGGGAGCTGCGGGTGGCTGCGCGCTGCGCGGGGCGCGCCGGATTCCCGCCGTCCGGACCCCCTCGCGGCGGAGCCCGGAGCCCGAGGACAGGCCCGCCGGCTGGGTGTGCTTCCCGCGGGCGACCGAGGACACGCGCCTTGAAGCCCCCGCAACCACTCGGTCTCCGCGCGTCCGCAGGCGCTCCAGCCAACACCTTGCTCCGCGCGCACAGTCCGAGAGCCGGCCCGCGGGTGCTTCAGCCACGAACCACGAACAGAACTCATCAGAGGCTTGTGGAAATGTTTCTAGGCTGAAGACCAAAGCTCACAGACAGGAGCAGGGGAAAGAACCAAAGCGAAACAAACACATGCGGGAAACTGAATTGTAAAAAATAAAGTTAAGTCCTCAGGTAAGAGAAGATCCAGCATTCCTGCAACAAGGAGAGAAGGGGGAAATCTGAAAATTAATATTATGATGGCAGAAATCTTTTTAATAATTTCAAAATATGATTGCAGAAATCTCCGTGAAAGTGTGGGGCGGAGACGAAAGCAGGACAGAGTCCAAGAGAACGTAAAAGGGTATTTGGTAGAAGGCGTGCCATCAAGCCACCGGGTTTCCAGGGAGAGAAAAGGAGAAAATGAAGGAAAGGAGATACAAACAGGACACAAGATTATTTTCCAGAACCGAAGACCTTAAATCTCCAGGCGAAGACAGGTCCATCAAATGCCCTGCGCCACGTGTGACAAAAGCCCCACATCATGGAATATCAGAACCTCAGGGATACAGTGAAGATACTACAGGTTTCCAGAGAGAAAAGAAAAAACGTGGCACGCAAAGGACTAGGATCAGGACGGCATCTTCTCCACAGCTGGAAGACAGAGCACATCTTGGAGATCATGTCCTTGAAAGAGAACCCAGCACCTACGGGTTCAGAACCCAGCCTTGCGGCCAGTAAAGCGCGAGCGGGCCTTTCCGGTCTTGCAAGATTTCAAAAAATAGTAAGAAGACATATTACAATAGCCAAGTTATGGAAAGAACCTAGATGTCCATCAACAGATGAATGGATAAAGAAGATGTGGTATATATATACGATGGAATACTATGCAGCCATCAAAAGAAATGAAATCTTACCATTAGCGACGACATGGATGGAACTAGAGCGTATTATGCTTAGCGAAATAAGTCAACTGGAGAAAGACAACTACCACATGATCTCCCTGATATGAGGAAGTGGAGATGCAATGGGGGTGGGAGTTAAGGTGGTAGGAAAAGTAAAAATGAAAGAAGATGGGATCGGGAGGGAGACAAACCAAAAGAGACTCTTAATGTCATAAAACAAACTGAGGGGGGTGGGGGGAAGAGGGGTTGGGAGAGGGTGGTGGGGTTAGATTATATGTTTAAATAAAGCTTAAATAAAGTTAAAAAAAATAGTAAGAAGAAATAAGAAATTGCCTCCCATGTCCTCTTTCCCAGAACATTTCTGAGGAACTGTTCCTCCAAACACGGAGTTCCAATAAGAAAGAAGACACAGGTGCGGACCCGCTCCAGGGCACGGGAGCTGCAGGTGCGGCCCGCAGCAGCGAGCAGGGATCACAGCCCGAGCTTCAAGTGACCGGACCTTTTCCCCGCGCTTGGCCGGAACATGGTCAGAAAGCTGCTGTCAGATCAGGAAAAAAGACTTAGAAAAGTAAGCAAAGACAGAGGGGGCAATTAGGTCTGGGAGGAACAAACATTGTCAGAGGGAGGAAAAGTAATTCTGGTAGATCATGTAGCCCCGCTCTGCAAACTATTATGAAGTCATAAGGCCGAGAACTCAACGCCGATTAAACTAAAAATGAAATACATATTTGAGAATTTATTTAATAAGTATTTGTTGAATTAATAAATTCAACAATAAGTAAATGAGTAAGTGATAAGTAAATAAGTAAATGAGTAAATAAATATATCCCCAAAAAGCAATTCACGAAGAACACACGCTTAAATATGACTCTTATGGATATAGCCTTAACATAAATATGCTTTCAAGAATATATGCTTTTTACCTGCCTCAATCTGTTCTTTCTCTGCCCTGCCAAGGACAAATGAAGTCTTCCCTAAAATGCCATTATCAAGACAAATAATGATCTTAATGGTTGATTATAACTTCACAGAAATCTTTAAAAGCTGCTAAAACCACCCCAATGTACATGAATTGATGAAAGTTTAATAATTGGTTAAAAGAAACAAGTAAAGTTGGTGAGCTGGTTTTCCACTAGCACATCTTTCTGGTTTTAAGGACACAGTGCTAAAATGAAGTGAACAGACATATAAGCATTTTGCAAATTTATGATCCAGCTTTTCATTAGCTGGTGCTGGACCAGCTGGGAAAGAATGGACCTAGACCCCTGTCTCACACCCGTTAAGTAACAAAAAATCAACTGACTAAATTTTAAAGATCTTGTTGGCTTCGTTAATCAGCTCGTGAATTGGGCAGTACCCCATCTGGCAAGTGGAGGGTAGCTCCCAAGGGCTACAGAAAGGGGAAGGTTTTTAAAGGCAGGACAAGAAAGTCATCAACAGAAAAGAAGGATTATTTCAGGTTCCATCACCTTCATTTGGGGACGAGAGGGTTTAGTAGGTGGATGACCTTTGGGGAATGAAGAGGGCCCATGTGACAGATTATTTAATGGGCACTGATGTGGAGATTCCCTGTTGACCGGTAAAAGCTTGCATTCCTGGGGGCTGAAACTGCAGTCCAGATAGGGATTAAGTCCTGGCTAAAGACTTGGGGCCTTAAACTAAGTGGTGCCATTTTGGGATTGTGGTTTTCTTTTTAACATATCAAACACAAAAATGAACTCAAAATGCATCATACACCTAAGTAGGAAAGGGACAGTAAAGCTTCTAGAAGAAGGAGAATATCTGAATGACCTTGGGGTGGGCAAAGATTTCAAAAACAGCAGTAGTAATCAAAAAGAAAAAAAGTTGATAAAGCAGAATTCATCAAAACTAAACTCATCAAAAAAAGATCATTAACAAAGTTAAAAGGGAAGCCATAAACTGGGAAAAAGTGTTTGCCAAATACACAAGGCACGCCTGTGAATCAACAAGAAAAAGACAAAAATACCTTAACTTTTTAGGGCAAGACTTGATCATGCACTTCACTGAAGAGGCCGTTCAAATGCTTGGTAACCCTATGAAAAGAGGCTCAAGACCGTTAATTATCGGGGAACTATAAATTAAAACCACAGTGAGTTACCGTTACAAATTGACCTGAATGGCCAAACTTAAAAAAACAAAGCAAATATACCAAACATTGGTGAGTACGTAGAGCAATTAAAATTCCCATATATGACCACTGGAAATGTAAATTAGTACCATCCCTTTGGACTATTGCTCAGCACTGTCCAAAAAATTGAACATAAGGGACACCTGGGTGGCCCAGTTGGTTAAGCAGCTGCCTTCGGCTCAGGTCATGATCCCAGTGTCCTGGGATCGAGGCCCACATTGGGCTCCTTGCTTGGCAGGGAGCCTGCTTCTCCCTCTGCCTCTGCCTGCCACTCTGCCTGTGCTTGTGCTCGCTCTCTCTCTAACAAATAAATAAATAAAAATCTTTAAAAAAAAAATTGAACATAAGCCTACCTTTGATCCATTGATTCTGCTCTTAGAAATGAGTGCATCTGTCCGTCTACAGACATGTGTAAAATGTTCAGGAAAGTTTTATTCACAACAGAATAGAATTCTTAAGACAGCACAATACCCATCAGCGGAAAAATGATCAAATAAATCGTGATATATTCACATCGTGAATGCCTACAGCAGCAGAAATAAAATTGAATTACTGCTATGGATAAGACTATATCTTACAAATGTAATGAGTAAAAAAAGAAAAAAAAAAGGAAAAAAGGCCAGACACCAAAAAGTGTTTATTGTATGATTCTATTTATTTAGTTTTAGTTTTTTTTAAATTTTTGATATATAATTCACACAATTATACATATTAGTTTCAGGCGTACCACGTAATGACTCAGTATTTGTGCACATCGCAAAACGATCATCAAAGAGGTGACATAATCTTCAGGCCCAGTGTACTCTGGTCCTTCCATGATTTCCTCCTGTGACTCCTACCCCCCAGGGTCACAGTTCGTAACCACATGCTGATTTGCCTGATCACCCAAGGCCACTCCTTATTATAACTCTTTCAAACCAGGTAACAAAGTACACCCCAACCAGGGCTCCCTGGGGTGACCCCTTCTCTCTGGGGGGCATCGACTGCTCAATCAGAAGGCAGGTGCTCTCTGTTCACCTACAGCCTCTGTGGACCCCCCACCCCGCTGTAGAGCAGTCACACACTGTCATGGACTGAACTGTGTCTCCTTGAAATTCACATGCGGATGCTCTAACCCCCAGTGCGACCCTATTTGGAGACAAGGCCTTTATGGAGGTAGTTAAGGTGCAGCGAGGCCATGAGGGTGCAGCGAGTGTCCTGAGAAGAAGAGGAGGAGCTCCAGGAGCCAGTGCACAGGGGAAAGGCCCTGCAAGGACGCACGGGGAGCGTGGCCACCCGCACGCCAAGGAGAGAGGCCTCAGGAGAAACCAACTCTGCAGACACCTTGATCTTGGACTTCTAGTTTCCAGAAAACAAACTGAGCAAATAAATTTCTGCATGTGCAAACCACCCAGTCTGGTATTGTCATGGCAGCCAGAGTGGACTAAGACACCCTCCTTGTGGCTGATGGCCCCAAGACACCCCGGCAGAGACGGTCAGTCCTCCTCAGGCGGGCCCGGCACAGGGTATCTCTCTGCCCTACTCTCTTCACAGGCCAGCCCAGACTCAAGAGGGTGGAATAGGACCAAACATCTTTTTTTTTTTTTTAAAGATTTTATTTATTTATTTGAGAGAGAGAGAGAGCATGAGCACAGGAAGGGGTAGAGGGAGGGGGAGAAGTAGACTCCCCACGGAGCAGAGAGCCTGGTGTGGGGCTCAGGACCTGAGCTGAAGGCAGACACTCAACCGACTGAGCCCTCCAGGCATCCCTAGACCTCACCACTTCATGGCACCGCGTGCACATGGGGAGGAGAGAAGCTGAGGGTGAGCACCCTGGGGGCCGCGGCTGTCCCTGCCCCCACCCAGCCCCCCGCGGTTTGTGAGCCCCGAGGGGCGGGCATCTCGGCTGGGCTGTTCCCCAGGCACTGTGCGCACATCGGAGTGTCTGTGCCAAATGCTCCCGGCTGCTCTCCAGCGAACGAGGGCTAACTGGAGGTTCGTCATACACGTCCCTCCACCTTTCCGTATGCTTGAAAACTTGTATAACATACATTTTGGTTACAATCGGTGGCTTAGTTATATGTCTTCTCTACTTGAATATAGAAACCATAAGGGCAAGGAACATGGCTTTGTTGTTTATCATACCCCGGAGGTTGTATTGTGGTGCGTGCTCAAGAAATATGCAGTTGACCATGAGAAGAAATAAGTAAGACTAACAAGAAAACAAAACCAAAAAATCCCAAAAAACTGTAACTTCTCAGGGGCTCGCACAGACTTCTCCCTATTTCAAGAGTCCCTTTTCTTCCTCGTGATTATCCTTTTGAATAAAGTCTCTGCGAAGTCCAGATTTGTTTTCATTAGACAAATGTTTCTGGATAAACAGTACTTACAAAAGTCAAAATACTTAAGGTTAACTTCTTTTATGCCACAAAAAATGTCTATACTGAAAGATTTCTGTACAGTGGCAATAAAATGTAAACGGGATAAACCTATGAGTTCCCATCATCTGTCAGGAATCACAGCAAAATATAACCCTTCCATTACACGTACTTTTGCTTCTTTTGTTTCTATATTTTGTCTTTTTTTTCCTTTTTATAAACAATAAAGTTTCTTTTAGTTAAAAAAAGAAACCCAAGTGTCTGTACTCAACAAAAATCCCTCAAACCCTTGCTGTCCAGAAGGACAGATCAGGGGTGCCTGGGTGACTCGGTCGGGTAAGCATCTGACTTAGCCTCAGATCATGATCTTGGAGTCCTGGGATCAGCCTGCTCAGCAGGGAGCCTACTGTCCCTGTCCCTCTGCCTCAGGTTCTCCCCCTCCCCCTGCTCATGCTCTTTCTCTTTCGAATAAATAAATAAATAAATAAATAAAATCTTATTAAAACAATAAAAAGGGCTACCCTATGACCCAGTAATCACACTACTGGGTATTTACCCTAAAGATACAAACGTAGTGATCCGAAGGGGCACGTGTACCCGAATGTTGATAGCAGCAATGTCCACAATAGCCAAACTACAGAAAGAACCTAGATGTCCACCAACAGATGAATGGATAAAGAAGAGGTGGTGTATATACACAATGGAATACTATGCAGCCATCAAAAGAAATGAAATCTTGCCATTTGCGACAACGTGGATGGAACTAGAGCGTATTATGCTGAGCGAAATAAATCAAGTGGAGGAAGACAACTATCACATGATCTCCCTGATATGAGGAAGTTGAGAGGCAACACAGGGGGCTGGGGGGGTAGGAAAAGAATAAATGAAACAAGATGGGATCAGGAGGGAGACAAACCATAAGAGACTCTTAATCTCACAAAACAGAGGGTTGCCGGGGAGAGGGGGTTGGGAGAGGGTGGTGGGTGATGGACACTGGGGAGGGTCTGTGCTATGGTGAGTGCTGTGAAGTGTGTAAACCTGGCGATTCACGGAACTGTACCCTTGGGGGCTAATAATACATTATATGTTAATAAAAAATAAAAAATTAATTAATTAAAAGGGACAGGTCCAATTAGCTCTTCCCCCATTGTCTCCAAAAGATCCGATCCTCAGGAAATAGAATACAGTAAAAAGTTGGGAAGCAAATGACCAATTCAAAAAGAACTAGTATTTCAGTGACGGAGACAATGGCGTTGCGCAGCGGTCGTGTCATCGGCGTGTGCTTCCCATATCGTGCATGCGGCCTGAGACTGCTCTATAATCCAGGACTCTTCATCCTCCCGCTCAGAGTAGGAACCACACCTGCGACGTTGTCAGCACTGTCAGGCTCTGGCTCGGGGAAAAGTGTCCTGCGGAGACCCGGGTCAGATGAAGAGGCCATTCGGTGGAGCGAGAGAGAGACCGCTCGGAGCGGGGCTTGGGCTCGGGGCTCAGGCTCCAGCCGGCCTGCCCCGGCTCCTGTCCTGCCCGGCACTCGCACACTCGGGCGGAGGCCGTCGCTCACCAGCTTCCCGGCGGAAAGGGCGCCGCAGGAAGCGTCCCACGAGCCGGGCTGCAGGAGCCGCCGGAGCGAGCGGGGCGCGGGCCATAGCCCCTCGGCCCCCGTCGAACACCCGTCGAAGCCAGCGCTCACCTCTCCTCCGGGCACCCGAGCGAGAGGAGGGGCGGCCGGCCCAAGCCGGCGATTCCTCCAGGTTCCTGCGGCTTCCCCGACGCCCCGCGTCCGGCCCGAGAGCTGCGGTCCGGGCTGGGTGCCTGTGAGGCCGCGGGGACGCGCGGGTGCCTCTGCCTCCTCCGTAGGGGCCGGCGCTCCTGGCCGCCTTCTGCTCGCGGCTCACCCTCCCCGGGGGCTCTCTGCTCCTCTCTTCTTCCTCGCCTGCTTCAGCTTCGGCCCGTGTGGAGGCGGCCGAGGAGAAGGGCGGCGGGGCTCGGGCTCGGCCTGCCCGCGGTCCGTCCCCGCCGTCCCCGCCGTCCCCGCCGTCCCCGCCGTCCGTGCGCTCCCTCCCAGCCAGCGCCCGCTCGCAGCCGAGGAGCCCGGCGGGTGCTGCGGGTGGCGGGGCCGCTCAGCGCACAAAGCCTCAGGGGCCTCCATCCTGCACGGTCCGGGGCTCAGAGTCCGTCCATCACCAGAGCTTCACTCGGAGGCACCCAGCCGAGGGCATCAGCTCGACGTCTACACCCGCACATGTTCACTCCTCAGCCTGCAGCAAGTCGGATTCTCCCAGGTTACAACACCCTCCTGACCGCTTAGCCACTAGCATCCTCGTAGGCAGCCGCAAAGGATTTGAGCACAAAGAGGGAGAGTTTTAAGTTTGGGGGGGAAAAAGTCTGAGGAGAGAGAGTGCCTCGACTTCTTGGCCTGTAACCCTCTGGTCTCTTGCCTAGCTCTCTCAAATCCCTCCCTCTTTATAACTCTTAAATTATCCATACTGTAAGCTGTTTGCTTGCAGTAAAATAAAACATATATTGTAGAAAAATGCAACCTAGACAGGAGACGTCACTCATCTCCTCCTCCCAGTTCTTCTGATACATCACGCCCATTTCTTAAAAGACTTTATTTATTTTATTTTTTAAATATTTTATTTATTTATTTGATAGACAGAGATCACAAGTAGGCAGACAGGCGAAGAGAGAGAGGAGGAAGCAGGCTGTCCGCAGAGCGGAGAGCCTGATGCGGGGCTCGATCCAAGGACCCTGGGATCATGACCTGAGCCGAAGGCAGCGGCTTTAACCCACTGAGCCACCCAGGCGCCCCAAGACTTTATTTTAGAGAGAGAGTGAGAGCAAGGGGTGCTAAGGGAGAAGGAGAGAGAATCCCAAGCAGACTCCACACTGATTCACCTCATGGCCCTGAGATCATGACTTGAGCCAAAACCAAGAGTTGGGCGCTCAACCCACTGAGCCACCCCGGTGCCCACAATGCATCACACCCTTACAAATTTGGGTTATATTCCTTTACGTATTTTTTTAGTGTGTACATTTGTACATTGTTATCTTACAAAAAAAATTCATTCTGGGGGCGCCTGGGTGGCTCAGTGCGTTGGGCCTCTGCCTGGTCATGGTCTCGGGGTCCTGGATCAAGCCCCGCATGGGCTCTCCGTGTAAGGGCCTATTTAGCCAGAGCGATTCCATCTGGTTAAACAATGACTTTGTTGTTTATACAGTAAGAACTTAACCTGTCCCGGCCCACCTCCCCCCAGGGGACTTACTTAAAACAAGTCCCGGAAGCCAGTCCCAGGTAACAAAGCCCAAATACAAGGGCGGCTCAGGCCAGGTGGAGGTGTCCAATCAGTGGGGCGCATACCGTCTCCCTAGCTACCAAGGAGTGTGGGCCCCGCCCTTTGGGCGCCAATTCTGACCAAGGTGATAGGGTAGTTCAAATGTCTACTACGGGGTAAATCGTAACTCAGTTGGTCACTTATGTGTGACCTAGCCTGACTGTGCAGTTTTCTCTGTGTCATTGGTCACCTGTGCGTGGCCAGGCCCAACCACGTGGCCTTTGCCCTTAAAAGCCAGTCTGTACGGCAGAGAGGGCTCGCCTCTTTGTAAGAGACGGCCCTGACCGGTCAGTTTGATTCTTGATGCTTGGTGCGAATAAGCAAATAAAGCTTTGCTTGACCTTCGCTTTCTATCAGTCTCGCGACCGAGCACTCTGCTCCGCGGGGAGCCTGCATCTGCCTCTCTCTCTCTCTGCCTCTCTGCAGACTTGTGCTCTCTGTCTGTCAAATAAATATATAAATAAATTTTTAACTCACTGAGCCACCCAGGTGCCCCAATAAATACATCTTTAAAAAAAAAAAATTCTACACAAGGTGCTGCTGTTATGCCTGGAGTCAGGAGAATTCCCCAAAGAGGCCACCAGAGACGTGAGTCAAAGCCAAGCAGCAAGGGTCGTTTATTGCAGGTTCGAACCCGGTCCTCTGCGCACTCGCAAGCGGTGACGCTGAGAGGCCCCGAGGTGAGTAAATGCAAGGTTTTTATAGGCATGTACAAACAAGGTAGAGTGGGACTGATCGGTTGACATTTGAAAAGGGTATTTGGCATAACCTGATTGGTCTCAGGGAGCGCGCGCTTTAGCAAGCAGGAAGCACAGAAGCAGAACTGGCGGTTAACAACGGGGGATTGGCTACTTTGTCCAGGGGATATTTTTGAAAGTTGTTTGTACCAGGGTGGGAGTTGTGGTTGCTGTTGCTCTACTGATTACCAGGTTGGGAGTTGTAGTTGCTGTTGCTCTGCTGATTACCAGGGTGGGCCAGGGAGGTTAAAGTTGCAGGGAGCGGCCAGAGCAGTTTGGGCCTTGATAAGCAGACTGGACACTCACAGTTTAATGTAAACAACACAATGGCTACTGCCTCAAAATGGAGTTACTTTGGCCCTTCACTGCAACTTGCTTCTAACAAAACAGAATGTGGATGTCCTTTCACATCAGTACATACATTTTTACTGACAGAATCACATTGTAGTGTGTACCATCATTTTTAAAGTAACACATTTTTGATGATTTTTTTCTTTGCTCTTTTCTTTTTAACTACTTTGGTTCTCCTCGTTTTTCTCACTAGACCCACAAAACAAAAACAAAACACAACAAAAAAAGATTTGAATAGTAAATAAACCTGAAAATAGCAAGAGAGATGACGTCTTATGACGGAAATTTCCAGATGCTGAGGAATTAAGAGACTGTTATCTCAAAATGAAATACCTCGTTTCTTTTACTGTTAGAAGAAATTTCAGAGCTTCTTTGTAAATGGACCAATAGTTCTCAAAATCAAAAAGGCAATTTCTGAAACAAAACTCATTCCTTTACCCAGGCAAAACCATTTTGACAGGTCAAAATTTAAAACAGAATACCTATTTTTCTGTGCAGAAAGGAGTGCCTTATAATATCCTTGAGAATTCATCTGTGTCTTTATTTTCTTTTAATTTGCCTTGCATAATGAAGGCATGCACATGGTAAAAATTCAAAACATACAAAGGGTCCACCAACTTTTCACCCCAATGCAGAAATGTGGAAATGCCTCCAGATTCCTGGGAGTCTGATCACTTCTCTGCAGGATTTTTAAATTGTGGACCTGGCAAGCCCCTCCCTCCGCCTTGCTCTTTGCACCCCTCTCCCCTGGCTACCCATCCATCCCTTCCAGATCAGCAAGATGGCAAAGGAAATGAGAAGCCGAAGAGGGGCTGTAGGGTTCCCGACTTTGTCCCCTTTTGCACCCTGCCCTAAATGCTCATCCATCTCGGGTGAGATGAACGATGGAAGAGCAGGCTTCTTACCTTCACTACACTGGAGATGGTTCTAATTTTTTTATGAAGGTTTTCTCATCTTGCATTCATGGTTTTTGTGCAATCAGGAACTGGGCCTTGCCTAATGACAGGTCTGGCCTTCATCTTCTCCAGAACGTGGGATTCCCGCTGGCAACAGTGGTTTCTGTTATCCCGTGGGCCCTCCCAGCGCGCGTGACAGCTTGTGTGGCCCCCATGACAGCCTGCGTCACATACACACCCCTCAGGTTGTCTTCCTGTGGACGTTTCGCTTTGGGCTGAGGGAAGATGCTGGAAGATGAAGGCGACAAGGACGAGATGAGGAACAGGGCAGGACTGGCTCTGGTCATATTTCACCTCCTATTTTGAGTGACGTCAGAGATGGGGGAAAGGGAAGAGGCAAAAGACAAAGTGTTTCACAGACACTGAAGTTAGGTCACAGATACTGCTGACTCAGGGCTTGTGATGGAAACTGCTAATACCCATTTTCACCTTCGTCCTTTGCTTAGGAGCCCCGTTTCGAGCTGGTTAGCAGAAAGGCCGCCCTTCCGGAGGTCCTTTTGCAGGGCCAAAGACATTTCAGGGAAAGCAGTCGTAGGTAATGGCCTCCTGAACAGGATTTTCCAGACGGTGTGAAGATTTGTCTTGCTTTATTTGGGAGGATGTGGACGAGGGAGCCGGAAGCACCCGGAGGACAAAGCAGAAGCCCACACCCTGCGACCTCCCCTTACCCCTACTCCTGGGCGGGACACGTGCACAGTCCCCCGGGATCTCCCAGCTGTCTCCAGTGAAATACCTTGCTAGAGGGGAAACAACCTTCCCTTGGCCACCGCTTGGCCTCTGGTATCTTTCAGGTCCTCTTTAGCATATGAAAGTTCTTTCAAACCTTCCCTTTTCCTTACCTCCCCCAGCCCAGAGTCTATACTCTGCCGCCCCCCACAGCCCCCAGGCAGCAGCTCTTTCTCCCGTAGGCCCTGTCCCCAGGCGTCCCCAAGCCTTAATAAACCACCATTTTGCACCCAAGATGCCTCAACAGTTCCTTCTTGGTCAACTCTACCCCGTTGAACCTCACTATTCCAAAACCACATCAATGTGGTATGATGTTGGGGTCTGGCAACAACAGTCAAGAAAGATTTCTTAAGATATTCTCAGTACAAGAAAGGAGATTTTATTAAAGCAGGGGTGATGGGGATGAAGGGTCCAAGGAGGGAGGGGGTCAAGAGTGTCAAATGTCCCCAAACCATTAAGATAAAGACTACAAAGTGCCCTCAGGATTTAGCTGAGACTAGTAGAAATTACTGGTGCCCTTAGGGTAGTTGGATTGAGTAAAGGGAATAGGTAGGAATTCATTTCGGAATAAAACATTTAAGGGGCACCTGGCTGAGCATCTGACTCTTGGTTTTGGCTTAGGTCATGGTTTCAGGGTCATGGGATCAAGTCCCACCTCAGGCTTCATGCTCCGCACAGAATCTGCTTGAGATTCTGTCTCCCTGGCCCTCTGCCCCTCCCTCTGCTTGTGCACATTCTCTCTATATAAAATAAATAAATAAATACTTAAAATGAAATAAAATATTTTATTAATATAATACTTGTATGTTCAATCAAAAGCACAATGAGATACCACCTCACACCAGTCAGAATGGCTAAAATTAACAAGTCAGGAAACAAAAGATGCTGGAGAGGATGCGGACAAAGAGGAACCCTCCTACACTGTTGGTGGGAATGCAAGCTGGTGCAGCCACTCTGGAAAACAGTGTGGAGGTTCCTCAAGATGTTAAAAATAGAGCTACCCTGCAACCCAGCAATTGCACTACCTAGTATTTACCCAAAGATACAAACGTAGTGATCCGAAGGGACACGTGCACCCAAATATTCATAGCAGCAATGCCCACAAGAGCCAAACTATGGAAAGAACCCAGATATCCATCAACAGATGAATGGATAAAGAAGAGGTGGTGTATACACACACACACACGCACGCACGCACACGCACATACAAAATGGAATATCACTCAGCCATCAAAAAATGAAATCTTGCCATTTGCAATGACGTGGATGGAACTAGAGGGTTTTATGCTAAGAGAAATAAGTCAGTCAGAGAAAGACAATTACCATATGATCTCACTCATGTGGAATTTCAGAAGCAAAACAGAGGAGCATGAGGGATAGGAAACGGACAGGTTGCTGGAGGCGAAGTGAGTGGCGGTAATGCGGTAAGGGGGGGGAGGTGGACATTAAGGAGGGCGTGTGATGGAATGAGCACTGGGTTTTATAGAAGACTGATGAATCAATGACCTCTACTTCCGAAAGTAATAATACACTATATATTAGTTAATTGAATATAAATTTTAAAAATATGGAAACAAATTTTTTAAACATATTTTATCTATTTATCAGATAGAAAGTGAGAGTGACAGTGAGCAAACACGAGCAAGGGAGCAGCAGGCAGAGGGAGAAGCAGGCTTCCCGCCAAGCAGGGAGCCTAATGCGGGACTCGATCCCAGGGATCCGGGATCATGACCTGAGCCGAAGGCAGACGCTCAACCGACTGAGCCACCCAGGCATCCCATGGAAACAACTTAAAAAAAAAAACAACTGTATTTTATTAGTTAGGTTTAGTTTTTTGTTGCATATGCAGACAAACCAAATAAGTGGCTTAAACAAGACATTGGCTTTAGTCTCGCTCATGTATACCAAGTCTGATGCAAGCCCTCCGCGGTGTATAAGGACCCGGCTTATTTACCTTTCACTACACCATGCTAATTGGCTCCCAGTGTTCAGGACTGCTTCATGGTCCAGGGCAGCTGCCCAAGTTCCTACCATCCTGTACACATTCCAGGCTGAAAGAAGGAAGGACAGAGGTTAATCCCAGTGTTAGAGCTGACAGGTAGTTTAGGCCCTAACAGGATGCCTGGAGGCCAGCAAGGAGAAGGCTACAGCGGGCTGTGGGGAAGGTCAGAAGCAGGTCCTGCCAGCATCCTCGAGAAGCCGGATCCCACCAGGCAGGCCCAAGATGGTGGCACCATGACAGGAAATCCTTGAGCAAGTGAGGAGGAAAAGACATCGAATCCCTGCTTCCAAGAAATCCTTGCCCGAGTTAACAACTGTTGGTAGAAGACAGAAGGTGAACCCCACAGGCAGGCAGCTCGCTGGCTTGCACATTCCCTTGCCCTGTCCCTCTCTACCCCCTGTAGCCCACTCCATCTCTCTGTCTCTGTTTCTTGTTCTCACATCTTGAGATGGTACTTTCACTGCTCTTTTATTTTTTTATTTTTATTTTTTTAAAGATTTTATTTATTTAACTGACAGACAGAGATCACAAATAGGCAGAGAGGCAGGCAGAGAGAGAGTGGGGAAGCAGGCTCCCCGCTGAGCAGACAGCTAGATTTGGGTCTGGATCCCAGGACCCTGGGATCATGACCCCAGCTGAAGGCAGAGGCTTGAACCCTGGGATCATCACCCCAGCCAAAGGCAGAGGCTTTAACCCACTGGACCACCCAGGTGCCCCTTCACTGCTTTTTTTTTTTTTTTTAAAGATTTTATTTATTTATTTGTCAGATAGAGAGAGAGCGCAGGAGCGAGCATAGGCAGACAGAGAGGCAGGCAGAGGCAGAGGGAGAAGCAGGCTCACCGCCGAGCAAGGAGCCCGATGTGGGACTCGATCCCAGGTCGCTGGAATCATGACCTGAGCCGAAGGCAGCTGCTCAACCAACTGAGCCACCCAGGCGTCCCCCTTCACTGCTTTTTAAAAAGACTTTATTTATTCATTTGCCAGAGAGATGGAGCACAAGCAGGCAGAGCGGGAGACAGAGGGAGAAGTAGATTCCCTGCTGAGCAAGGAGCCGGATGCAGGACTCCATGCCAGCACCTGGGATCACCACCTGAGCGAAAGGCAGGTGCCCAGGTACTTTCACTTTAGTAAACTTTCCTGGTTGTGTCTCTCATCCACTATGTTGTGTGTCTGTCCTTGAATTCTGTCTCCTGATGAGACCAAGAACCTTTGGTGACATTTTTGGGCCAGGCTGGGTCGAGGCCTCAGGACCTGGGCAAGAGACCATCAGCAGCCTGACGCGGTTTCGCCGGTAGCATTGCCTTCATGAGCCTGCCGGAGAGCTGGCGGCAAAGGGCAGTACCTTTGAGCTGAGTATATCGCTCTCTGGAATAAAAGTAAGGAAGGAGTGGAGATTGGCAATAAAATAGTTAATGGTCCTTTCTATGCTGTATTAAGATTGAAAAGCACTTATTAAAACAAATATGTGTACCAGAAGTCCCAGGCTGGAAGCCAGGAGCTCGACCTCGTCTGCACAGATGATTTTACAATTTTTAGTTTCCAACACTTAAAAGTGAATAGGTTTCATACAAAACTCCAGGTTTCTGGGAGGCCTGGGTGGCTCAGTTGTTTAAGCTTCCAACTTGGTTTTGGCTCAGGTCATGATCGCAGAGTCCCAGCATCGGTGGCTGCGCTCGGCACGGAGTCGGCTTGTCCTTCTCCCTCTGCCCCCGTCCCTCGCCCTCTAAAATAAATACATAAACCTTTAAAAAAAGAAAAACGCTTCAGATTTCTGCTTTCGCTTGAACCGAAAATCTGGCAGCATGCTGGGCCCAGATTCTCAATGGCCATCTTTAGCGAGAGAAGTAGCTGCTTCTGGGGAGGGACATCCATCCTACAGTAAGTCACTGTCCTCGTCTTTCCCCATTGGCCCTCCATCTAGACTGCTCATTGCAGTTCCCCTCTTGCTTTTAATCAGCATTTATGTTTGCATATTGGTCATTTTACAAATAGATAAATAATAATGATTACTTTCAGTGTGATTAGAGGGACCACAAATTGAGATCATAGAGGGTCTGGAGAGGAGTCTCTGTCCCCATTTAAGCATCTGATACCAGTTTCCGTATTTATTTATTTATTTGTTTGTTTTTTACGATTTTATCTATTTATTTGACAGAGAGAGGGAACACAAGCAGAGGGAATGGAGAGGGAAAAGCAGGCTTCTCGCTGAGCAGTGACCCCGATGAAGGGCTCAGGGTTCCATCCCAGGACCCTGGGATCATGACCTGAGCCAAACACAGACTCTTAATGACTGAGCCACCCAGGCACCCTATTTATTGTTTTTTTAACAGGGGAAAGGGCAAACACAGTCCCCTATTCCCACAAATTATGTGGTCAAGTTTCCCACATTTGGGGAAATCTCAGGGGTCAGCAAGATGTTGAACTACATGAAAACCAAAGATACTTCCTAATTTAAACGTATGCCCTGATGGAGAGCTTTGAGAGAGGTGAGTGTTCTATGCAAGGTAATCAAAGTCCTCCCCTAGAAAATAAGTACTCAGAATTTGAGGTTCTGTGTGAACGTGGGAGGCTGACTGGAAAGGAGAGAGGTCAGTGTGGCCAGTTTGTTTAGGCTACGCTCTCAGGAAGGAGCAGGATTGCTGAGCAGGCCTTGCAGAAGACTGTGGTGGGCACAGCCCAAGCCCCACCGGGCTGGGTTGGGATGATGGCTTCCTAGGAGGAGAGTGAAGGCTTTAGTTCATGCTGGAGGCCAGAAGTGCTAACCCCATGCTCAAGGGTTTGAACAATGTCCTGGAGGCCCAAAAGGAGGCTATGAAGATTTCTGAGTGAGAGGGGAGAGAATGAAAGGAACATTTTAGGGGTTTTCTAAGGATGAGTCTCACCCTGGAGGTGTTCTATAAAGAGGGTAGAGGGAAAGACTTGCACTAGGGAAACAAGTGGAAATGCTCACAGCCAGCCTGCTTACAGTACCTAGAGCCAAGCAGAGAAATAAAGCAAGGCAAGGCTGTCTGGATTCAATGAAATCAAGAGCATGAGGTCAATACTGAGGAAACAGCAAAGGAGACCAGGAAATGCCAAGGCAGGAACGGTGGGTAAATCTACTGGGTGGGTGATCGTATTGGAGTGGGACTGTGGCTCTCCTGCGCTTCGGGAAGGAGCACGCGAGCTGGGTCCTATTCAATACTGCACGCACTGTGTATTTTCTATGCTAATGGACGAACACCGGCTGGTTAAAAACATCAAAGATGGGATGAGGTCTCCCTCCTTCTTGGGGTATAATGCTCATCCCGATGTCTCAGGAAAGGAGAAACCAGTTGGCTCGGCACAGTGGGAAGAACCCGAACAGGGCTTGTCTGACTCATTCTGTCTTGCAGAAATGTTGCCATCAGATAATTTTATTTTTCGAAACAAAATTGCGAGGGCCTGCAAATGGGGATCTTGAATGGTGCAACTCAATCGGCTACTCCCCTCCTGCGGCCTCCTGGGGAGGCCAGGCGTCTCCCGAGCCGAGCCGCACCCACATCAAGCCCGCGCTCTGCGGCGCCGAGGCCTGGGCGCCCGGCAGGACACGCAACAAAAGCCTCGGGGTCCAGACCTAGGCCGCGGGAGCTCGGCGCGGGGCCCGCAGCGCGCAGGCGGGGTTACCGCGTCCCCCCGGGACACCGTCGGCCACGGTCACCGTACCCCGAGGAGCTCGCCCCCGCGCACTGCGCCCCGGGCGCTGGCGGGGCCATCCCGGGCCTCCCCATTCGCTCCGCGAGGAACCCCGCGCCCCCGGGGCCGCGAAGGCGCGTCGCGACGAGAGCCCGCGCCAAGCCCCGCCCCGGGGCCGCCCCTTCCGCTCGCGCCGCGGGACCCGCTCGGACGCGGCCACGTTGTCCTGCGCGCCCCGAGCGCCGGCTGCGCGGGTCCGGCTGGCGGCGCCCCTCGGCGGCCCCTCGCGCAGCCGCGGGGCTCGGCGGGGCCGCGCGACCCCTCAGGCCGGGTCGGCGGGGGCACCGCGGCGCAGGGAGGCCCGAGCCACGCCGGGGGCTCGCGCGCGCGCGCGCGCCCGGGATCCGGGCCGGGAGGCGCCGCCCTCCGCCCGCCCGCCTCCCCGCGCCGCCCGGAAGCCGCGAGCGGGAGGCGCGCGGTAGAGTTGGGCTCCGCGCAGAGCTGGGCGCCGGGGCCCATGCCCGTGCGCCCCCGCGGGCCCGCGCCATGGCCTCCGGGAGCGTGGCCGAGTGCCTGCAGCAGGAGACCACCTGCCCCGTGTGCCTGCAGTACTTTGCCGAGCCCATGATGCTCGACTGCGGCCACAACATCTGTTGCGCGTGCCTCACCCGCTGCTGGGGCGCGGCGGAGACCAACGTGTCGTGTCCGCAGTGCCGGGAGACCTTCCCGCAGCGGCACATGCGGCCCAACCGGCACCTGGCCAACGTGACCCAGCTGGTGAAGCAGCTGCGCACCGAGCGGCCGTCGGGGCCCGGGGGCGAGATGGGCGTGTGCGAGAAGCACCGCGAGCCGCTGAAGCTGTACTGCGAGGAGGACCAGATGCCCATCTGCGTGGTGTGCGACCGCTCCCGCGAGCACCGCGGCCACAGCGTGCTGCCGCTCGAGGAGGCGGTGGAGGGCTTCAAGGTGAGGGCGGCGCGGCGCGGGAGGGGCGGGAGCGCGAGCGGACAAAGGGAGGAGAGAGCCAAGGGGCTTCCTCTTTTCCGCCTAGAAAATGGCTGAGCCGGACGTGTGGTTCACAGCCGTCATTTCCTCTCTGTCCGCTCCAGAGCCTCCGCACTCAGATTTGGGAGAACCTGTAGCTGGTGAGGAAGCCAGAAGTGCCCCCACCCCCACCCGTCCCCCCTAGGGGCCCCTGGGTCTCCCCGCTCTCCGGCACGTTACGCCCCGAGAACCCGCCCGCTCCCCTGACGGAGTAAAGGATGTGCGTAAAGCCGGGCACCCACCGCCACGCTCGTGCTCCGATCGGATCACGGGTGATCTCACGCAGACACACTCGGACGCCAACGGCCTGTGTGCCCCGCCCGCAGGTTGCCATCTCTTGGTCTGTAAGCATTGCCCCAGCGCTTCCCTGTGCTCCGGCCTGTTCTAGAAGCTCATGGAAAAGAGCAGCTCTTTCCTGCTGAAGTCCTTTAACCAGATTACACAGTTACCGTGAAGATTACACGAAGTCAGATGAGTGGGTAGCTCTTTGTGAGCCGTTGAATCAGTGGAGGTGCACAGCCAAACAATGGCATGGAAACAAAGTATCGAGGAGAGCAACATTGTAGGTTGTGCCGCAACATTGCAGGAGCGCGCGCTCTGCTCTTGTCTGTGTATTTGTGCAGTCGCGTGTAACTGTGTGTACATTTGTGCACAATTAATCACTTAGTATTCATGCTACTTTCGGATATATTTTTTTACACTGGCAGTAACCTGGAGTAGGTTGGGAAGGTGGTGGTCGCCTATGCCACAGGTGAGGAAAATGAGAAGTTAACTCATTTTCTCTCTTTGTGTCTGTGGTGAGCCACAACCTAGCTCTAAGCCTCACAGTCCACTCCCCTTTCCCCTGAGCCGTGCGGTATCCTTCCAGGGATGGGCAGGTGACCCACCAGTTTAAGATACACTCAGACTGCCACGGAGAGGTGTGGAGACCCCCTGTGCGCTGCCGGTGGCAGCAAGTCCAGGGACAGGCTCTAAGCAGGGACGCGGCCTCAGGAATGTGGTTGCATGTGGTAAGCACATTAGCCACGCGGACCCTAAGGTCCGCCTAATCTTGAACTGTGCACCTGTTTGTGCTTTTCTCAGGAGCAGATCCAGAACCAGCTGGACCACCTGAAAAGAGTGAAGGACTTAAAGAAGAGGCGTCGGGCACAGGGGGAGCAGGCACGGGCTGAACTCTTGGTAAGGGGATTTGGAACTCACAGATAACACCGCTCCTGCGGGCCATTGTGTGTTTTGTAAGGCTGATGTTACTTCCCTTACCCTTTGCCAGTCAGGACGCCTAGAACTTCAGGTGTGGGTGAAACAGCCCCAGGTGGGAGTGGGGAACTCGCCTGGAGAACCGGAGGAGTCCCACATTTGGGGGAAAGAGAGAGAGGAGCTGAGTTGGAACCTGTGGGGATCTGACCTATCAGAAATTTATCCCGCTAGTCTCGTGTAGATCAGGGCCGGTCCTTGGCAACACTGATGTGTAGGGGAAGCCTCCTTTGGTGCCATTCTGCAGATGGCTGCTGACGGTGCTGAGGAAGGGACGGACGTGCCCATGTGTGATAGGGATATACCACCAATATATATATTTTAAAAAAGTAGGGAGACTTATAATAAATCCTTATATCCACCACAGAGGTGCTCAAGCAGTTTTTTTTTTTTTTAACAGTAAATAAAATATGAGAAATTCTCAAGAGGAACAAAATGTTAGACAAACTTGTGAGATTTTGTCTGTCCTGGCCAGGGTGTCGTAAAGAACTTTTGGGCAGGGAACATCTGATTCCACCATTGGTTCTGCCCCACACTCCCCCCTGAGACCTCATCTCCCCGAGCTTGAAAACGGGGCTGCTGGTTGGACAGTCTCCTGGTGTGCCTGCGCAGAATCCCCACACACACAGCCATTGTGTCCCCTGTGGGGACTGTCAGAGGAGGAAAAGCCCTTGCCTGAGAATCAGGACACTTGGACATACTTCCTGGCTCTGCCCCTCCCTGCTGGATAGACGGGGCGAGATACACCGTCTCTGGCCTGTTTGCTCCTCTGTGGAATGAGGACGTTGGACTCGACCTGTGGTTTTTCAGCAAGGCTGGTGCTGCCCTCTCCTTCCCTCCTGTGGCGTGTGGGTGTTCCTTTGGTTGTCCTGGAGGAACTGAGTCACTGGGGAGGGAGGGCAGAGATGCCAAATGTCCTGCCGTCCAAGAGAGTTCGAGTGTGGGCAAAATTGTCCCCCGTCCCCGTCCCTCGTCATTTCCCCGGCCCCAGCGAACCAGCCCGCCAGGAGCAGCCCCTTCTGGAAGCTGAGAATCGGTTGTTCTTTACGGTCTATTTCAGCTTTAGTTTTCCATTTCTAAGGTTATGTCGTATCACTTGTGTCTTTGAAAGCATCTAGCTGAGGAGAGCTGTAGCCTTACCAAAGCGATTCCGAAGGAAGGTGTGTGCTGCCCAGTGAGTGCTCAGGAAGGGCTGCGAGGGGACCATTAATGGGGAAGATTCTCCGGGAGGGGAGCTGAGAGCAAGTGTCAACCAGCTTCCGGAAAGGTCCGGACAGTATTTTTGGCTCTGTGGGCCACATGTGGCTGTGCCCCCCAAAATCTTCCTTCCCCAGGAGTAAAGAAAGGGCGTTGCTGACGATTTGTTGAGCACAGAGCCCTAGAGTCCTGCCGGGGAAGCCGGTGGAGAAGGAAGGGCAGACTGCTTTGGAAACAAATCTGCAGGAGGAGCCACACCCGCGGCTGTGAGGGATGGTTGAGGAACACTCCTGGGAGCCAGAAACGGGGTCCGGGCTGTGTAGGAAGGGCCTCAGGGCCGTGGTCCCGGTCCCCGCTCGAGGATGGAGTGTCCCGGTCGCGGGCACAGGGCACCTGGCTGAGCCCATCCCTTCCCCGGCGTCTTCCATGGCTCCCAGTTGCCACAAGTCTGGCCCCACCTGCCTGCCACCTTCTCTGGCTTCCCCTCTGCGCTCATGGGCTCTGCGGGACGGGCTCTGCCACACGGAATCGTTGCTTCCTCTGCCCGTCCTTCCAGTGTCGTTTCCCCTGTCAGGACGCCCTGTCTGCTCTCCGACCACAGGGGACAAGACTGCCCTGGTGCTTCTGTGGAGGCTGTACCAGCTCTCGCAGTGTGGGCCGTCCCGGCCTCACGTCTGGGACGACTGTCATGGACTGATTGCTTTATTATCCCCGGGGCGACTCGCCTCTCAGCCGCTGCGGGTCCAGTGGGTAAAGCCCGACACTGGGAGCCAGTAATCAGGATGCTGGGATGAGGTGGTGAGGTCGTGGGCTGGGGAGTCGGAGCCTTCCCTCCGTTCAGCGCCCTTCCCTGTCCGCACAGAGCCTGACCCAGATGGAGAGGGAGAAGATCGTCTGGGAGTTCGAGCAGCTCTACCACTCCTTGAAGGAGCACGAGTACCGCCTCCTGGCCCGGCTCGAGGAGCTGGATTTGGCCATCTACAACAGCATCAACGGCGCCATCACCCAGTTCTCCTGCAACATCTCCCACCTGAGCGGCCTGATCGCGCAGCTGGAGGAGAAGCAGCAGCAGCCCACCAGGGAGCTCCTGCAGGTGAGGCTCCAGGCGCCCCGCCGGCGCGGCCCTGCCCGAAAGTCTCCCTTCTCGCTTTGCCGGGCGGCTCGGGGGCCCCCCTACTCCCCTGTGCTCCGGCACTTAGCGGGCCCTAGCTCAGCTCTAGGCTTGTCGGAGGGAAGACATGCCTCGCGGAAGCTCCGGTCCCCACGGCTTGGATCAGGCGGTTGCGTTGTCTCACAGAGAAGGCAAAAGAAGGGCCATATGCCCAGGCCCGTCCTGCGCCACCTGGTCTGATCACACCCAAGGCTCTTGACCTCTCCGGGCCCGGTGTCCCCATGGAATGAGGGGTTCGGCCCCCATGCCATTTAGAGACCGTCTCAGTGCAGTATATAGTAATGTGAACACCTGTGTGTGTACCGGCCCGGCCACAAAACAGCGAGCCCTTGAGCGGGAGTGGCTGGCCGAGTGGTCCGTGCTTGCGGCCCGGTGTCGCGCAGGGGATCCCTGACGATCCCATGTGATCCCAGGTGATCCGGCTGCACTGACCTCACAGCAGGACCGCAGGACACGGGCTGCTGTGCATTCTGTGAGTGTGAGTTGTCTCTTTTGGGTCGGGCACTGTTCTAGGCAGTGGGATTAAGTAGTGAGGAAGCCCTCCTGACATTTATAATCTGCTGTGGAGGGCAGACAGTAAAGAAGTGGGGATGACGAGTGTTAATAAATGTCGTAAGAAGGGGCTGGAGGCCTAGGGCAGGGGTCAGCAAACTGCTTTTGTATGTCCTGCAGGCTAAGCATGGTGTTCACAGTTTTGGGGTTTTTTTGTGTGTGTTTTTTTGTTTCTTTGTTTTCTTGGTGTTTCTCTTGTTTTTAGTGGGGAAGGGGCAGCAGGAGAGGGGAAGAGAGCATCTGAAGCCGGCACCACACTCGGTGCAGAGCCCGACTGGGGGCTCGATCACGACCCTGAGATCATGACTTAAGCTGAAGTCAAGAGTTGGATGCTTAACCGATTGAGCCCCCTCACCCTAGCACCCCTGGTTTTTACAGATTTATTTATTTAGACTTTATTTCTTTGAGAGGGAGAGAGAGCAAGTATAAGCAGAGGGAACAGCAGCAGAGGTAGAAGCAGGCTGTCTGCTGAGCAAGAAGCCTGATGCGGGACTCGATCCCAGGACCCTGAGATGACCCCAGTCAAAGGCAGATGCTTAACCAACTGAGCCACCCAGGCACCCCTGATTTTTACAGTTTTTAATGATTGGGAAGAATCAGAAGCATTTTATCTCATGATATGTGAAATTATATAAAGCTCAGGCTCCGTTGTCCGTAGGTCGGCATTAGCCACACGCATCCCCGCACGTACGGAGCGTGGCTTACAAAACCCAACATACGTACTGTCCGGCCTTTAGGAAAAAGTTGACTGACTCCTGCTTCAGACTCCTAAGAAGGCCTAGCCTTGAGCCTTGGTGGACACCAGGATTTAATTGCCAGGGAGAAAAGGAGGACTTTGCAGCGGAACACTTGCCCGGAGACGCAGAGTATGACCAGGAAAGAGGGAGCGGGCGGCAGAGTCTCATTTCCTTGGGGGCTGACATCCGTGTGGCTTAAAGCTGCGGGCACCACCGATGCCGGCAGATGGGCCTGCCGCGGTGAGCAGTTGGGCAGGGGCCGCGGTGGGGACGGTGGGGACCGGCAGGGTGAGGGGCCCGTGCAGGAGGAGGTGACTGTGTCGGGGAGAAAGGCCCTGAGGACGGGTGGGCTGCTGGGGCTCCCCGGGGAGGGATGCTTAAAGAAACGAGCTAAACATGCTGGAAAAGGGTCTGCAGGAAGAGTCTGGGTAAGGCTCCGGGTGAGGAGAATCGCTGAAGCTGGGATTGATGAACTTGCCGCCCACGGCCGCGCCGAGAAGACAGACGGGAAGGGGACCGAGGCGCGGGGACCGAGGCGCGGGTTTAGGAGGTGGTTTTGGGAGACGGTCTGGGCGCCGAAGGGAGGGTGGGGCAGGCGGACGCAGGCAGGGTGAAGTTGGGTCGCAGGACCGGCGGCTTCTGTTCTCCGGCCGTGGGAAAGCAGGTTCCGCTGCGGGTGAGCAGGAGTGAGGGAGAACATGCGCTCTGAAGGCCGTGGGGAGGTTCGGCATAGACACGGCGCGACACGTGGGCTTCCTCCGGCGGCCAAGCGCGTGTGTCCGGGCCGGTCTGCCTTGTTGGGTGACTCTCCCGCTTTGCTTCCGGGCCCAGGACGGCTGTGGTGCAGACCCGGGACCCGCAGGTGCGTCCGGGACCCGCAGGTGCGTCCCGGACCCGGGCTTCATAAGGTGGAGTTGAGGGCTTGCGTGTGTTCTGTTTTGGTCGTGAGATACAGCTGCGTTTAGCGAGTAAGGAAGTACATGTCCAGTCGTCACAACTGCGGTTCTGGAACGCGCGCTCGCCTCAGAAGGAAACCTTGTATCCATTAAGCAGTCGCTCTTAGCAGACTGCGCGCGTCTCCCGGGTTTGCCTCCGGGTGTGGATCGGAGTTCCTTCACCCCGAGTCCTTCCCTCAACGTTCCTCCGCCTGTAGCGCCGTCAGTCCTTGCTTCTCTCTCGGGCTGGGGAGTGCCCCGTCGTGCGGACTCGCCCCCACGTTTCCCGGGTGCGTCCGGGAGCTCCCGGCCACGGCCACGGCCACGGGCTTGTTCCCACGGTGAGCGGCCTCTGGACACCGACTCTGCGGGGTGCCTGGGCGGCTGCGGCCTCACCTGTGCTGGGGCTGCCTCGGGCGTGCGTTACGCGCTGCGGGAACGGGCACTGGAAGTCTTAAATATTTTTTTTAAAGGTGGAAGATATTCGCGGGGACATTTTTGAAGAGATGGTTCTGTTGAAAGAGGGGGTCGTGGACATGGAATGAGGGAGAGACAGGGCTGAGGCGGACGCCGTTGGGAAAGCAAGCGAAGTCTTCCTCGAGGAGATACTCAGATGCATATCACTGAGGTCAGGAAGAGGGCAAGATGCCCACTGCTGTCTGCCTCTGTTTATCGTGGTCGGAGGTTCTAGCCAGTGTAGATGAAACAGTTGCAAGCATAAGAATTGGAAAAGCCTAGGCACCTGGCTGCCTCAGTTGGTGGAGCAGGTGATTCTCGATCTCACGATCGGGTTCATTCCCCATGTTGGGTGTAGGGTTTACTCAAAAATAAAATCTTTTTTAAGAAGAATGAAAAAGAACAGCATTATAAAAGACATTAAACCATGTCATTTGGAGAATATGTGTTATATAATTATAAAGTAAAGAATCAGTGCTAAAATTAATTAAAGAATTCAGCAAGGCAGCAGGATGTAGGTTAACAGACAGAAATCGGCAGCCTTTGTATGTGCAGATAACGCCAGAAGACATTTTAGGGAAGAATACCCCATTGCCAATTGGAAAAAAAAAAAAAAAAAAAAAAGAGGACGCCTGGGTGGCTCAGTCGGTTAAGACTCTGGTTCAGGTCATGATCCCGGGGTCCTGGGATCGAGCCCCGCATCAGCCTGCCTGCTTCCCCCCCACCTGCCTACTTGTGATCTCTGTCTCTTTGTCAAATAAATAAATCTTTTTTTAAAAAAAGAAGAAAAAAGGCAGAATACCTGGGAATAAACTTATAAACAATGGGTGAAAACCTGTGTGGAAAATATTATAAAACAGTCCTGATGGACACAAGATGGACTTGAACTAATAAAAAGACATCTCTTGCTCTTGTCTAAGACATGTCAACATCATCCCGTCAGTTCCTCGTAAGTTAATTTATAAACTTATTGCAGTCCCAACAAATACACAGTACACTTTATCTGGGGCTAGACAAATGGATGGTACATTTCAGATAGAAAAATAAGCCCATAAAAAAGCTGGGAATCACGAGAACAAAGAGCTGTGGGTGGGAACTGGCCCTGTTGGACATGAAAACACACTGTGGTGCCGGTGTGACTAAGACAGTTGTAACAGCCCCACAGAAGAACACACAGACACTGTAGCCATTCAGAAGACCAGTGTTACAGGCTGTCTGGGTGGCTAAGTCGGTTGAGCGTCCAACTCTTGATTTTGGCTAAGGTCGTGATCTCGGTGTCCTAGGACTGAGCCGCATGTCGGCCTCCATGCTCTGTTTGAGATTCTTTCTCTCTCTCTCGCTGCTCTGTGCACACACAGACTTTCTCTCTCTAAAGTAACAAATAAGTCTCCAAAAGACCAGTGCCAAATTGAAAGAAAATTGCAGCAAATATCACAATAGGGACCATAGAAATAATATATAAAGAACATTCAAAAAATTGGGGGGGGGACAAGTTCTATAGAAAAATGAGCAAAAGATATGAATGGGCACTTTGCAAAAAAATATGAAATTGGACCATGAATTTGTGAAAAAGTGTTCTGTTGTACTTTTAATAAGATGCTGATTAAAAACCATACTGTAATACCCTTTCTCTCCCATTAGAATAGCAAAATTTTCTTAATTCAGTACACCATTAACAAGGATGTGGGACAGAGAATCTCATATACCGGTGGGAAGACAAATTGTTTTGGCAGCATTTAACGAAAGTATATATGCAGTTAGAATTTGACCAAGAGGGGTGCCTGGGTGGCTCAGTGGATTAAAGCCTCTGCCTTCGGCTCAGGTCATGATCCCGGGGTCCTGGATCAAGCCCCACATCGGGCTCTCTGTTCAAGCGAGGGGCCTGCTTCCTCCTCTCTCTCTCTGCCTGCCTCTCTACCTACTTGTGATCTCTGTCAAATAAACAAAAATTAAAAAATTTAAAAAATTTAAAAAAAAAAGAATTTGACCAAGAGTCCTTTCAGGAATTTACCTTGAAGATATACTTACAGTATGAAAGTAGGTACAGAAATATATACGTACAAGGTACTCAATGTAACATTGTAACTGCAAAATACGGGGGAACCACCTTCCAAACCAAGAAAAGTGGTTGAACCAATGGTGTGTGCATACAGTGGAATACTATGCAACTGTGTAGAAGAGTAAAAATAACCTCTGAACTGATAGTGGTTTCCAGATATGTGCCATTAAGTGAAAATCATAGTGCAGAATGTGGAGTGTGCTACTTTTTGTGTAAGAAAAAAGATAATTGAAACATTATGTATCTGCTTATTTTTGCAGAGGAGATGGGAATGGGGAAAATGGGATGGGAAGAGATAGGATAAAAAGTGACGGAGAGGGGCACCTGGGTGGCTCAGTGGGTTAAAGCCTCTGCCTTCAGCTCGGGTCATGATCCCAGGGTCCTGGGATCGAGCCCCGCATCGGGCTCTCTGCTCAGCAGGGAGCCTGTTTCCTTCTCTCTCTCTGCCTGCCTCTCTGCCTACTTGTGATCTCTCTGTGTATTAAATAAATAAAAATCTTTAAAAAAAAAAAAAAGTGACAGAGACTCTGACCAGGTTCAGACTTCTTGAGCACCAAAATAAATAAGAACAGTGATGGATTATAATCTGTTAAGTAAAATAAGAATGATGGGTCTATACGAATAATAAATGGGGAAATTACTCCTCGTAAAATGTCAATTAATATAGAAGGAATTTTGAAGGTAGTCGATGACCCTTTAGTAGCCATCATGGTAAAAGGTAATTCAGGCAGTGATTATCAGTGGATGCTAAATCTAGTAAGGAAGTCTGGTAAGGGTTGGAGTAATAACATAATTTCGAGGTATCACTCTTCTATTGCGTCTTAGTTACAAAAGGAAAGATAGTAGCTATACGATGATCAGAATAGAGCCAGTCAGGGGCACCTGAGTATCATGTACCTTTACAAGGACATACCATGCACTAGTCAAAGATGATACAGCCTGGCCTTAGTCGTGCGGGGAAGAGCTGATAGACGCCGTGGCACGGCCGCCTGTAGACTACACAGCGGGCGTGAAGCCGAGGGCACTGCCGTGGGGGACAGATCGGGAAGGCACCGTTCAGAATTGTGTGGAGAATGGTCACGGAGGGGAGCGGCTGCGAGGAGCTTCGTTAAGAAGACGGGTCACACTGGGCTCTGGACTGTGGGTTAGATAAAGGTTCATTTAGACCCTTGATTCATTGATCTTTAGATCACTGTTCCTTATAACTACTGTAGTTGTGTAAGAAAATGTACTTGCCCGTAGGAAATACAGAAGGCTAAGGGCGCAGAGACACGTTATAGAATGTAAAGAGTGATCTCTCAAATGGTTCTGAGTCTAAACGTGGTTATAATAATCTGGGAAGTCTGGGAAGAAATATACAGGAGCTCCGTGCTAGCAGCTTTCTGTGTATTTGCAATAATTATTTCACAATAAAAAGTCAAAGCAAGCCGGACAGGTAGGCGTTGTGGTTCACAGGTGGAGTGCTCCTTAGGAAGTTTGAAACCGTGAGATCCTTGGCTGGTGGGGCAGGAGCAGGACACGGGAAATGCTGGGGTAGCGAATGGTGCGCATCCCAGATTTCTTGCTCCTTGACTGTGAGTCCTGTTCCTGTTCCTTGTCGCCCTGGCTTCTCGCAGGAGGGTCAGCCTGTAGCTGGGGTTTCAGCAAACATCTGAAAGAGAACTGAAGTTACGACTTCTCATGGGCATCCTTCTCCTTTCTCTTGTAGGACATCGGGGACACACTGAGCAGGTACCGTATTCCCCCTCCCCAGTGTTAAAGCACGTGAGGAGGGTGTATTTGCCTCATGCTCGTGAATCCTGGAAGGAGCCCAGAGCCTGAGAAGGACAGCTGACCAGGGTGACCTGTGCCCTGCCCATCTCTGCACAAGTCGCTCGCGTGCACAGAGCTGGACGGCCAGTTCTCCGTAAAGCTCAGGACTTCGGCGGGGCCGGGAGGGGCGCGGGGGGCTGGGGCTGCCGCCGACCGTGAGGACGCACCCTGGCGACCGTGGAGGGTGGAGGCGCGCACACGGGGGCAAAGTGCAGGGTTCCTTGCGGTCCTTGCTGCCTCGGGGTGTCCGCGTCCGCCCCGACGACCCCCACCCCAGTCCCTCTGTGGGGAAAGTACGGCCTTAGAAGAGTGGGACTGGCTCAGAGTTCCAGAACTCGTGTGAGTGTCCTGGGTCCTGGCCCTTGTTCTCGTCCTTGTGGCGCGGTGTGAGCGGCGAGTGAGAAGAGCCCTGGGAGCGGCGGGATGCCCGGGCTCCCTTGTGTTGGCCGCGCCGACCGTGCGGGCCGGCCTGGGGAACGCGCTCCTTGTGCAGGAGAGCCCACAGGGGCAGAGGCTGGCCTTGGCGGAGCGGGACTTGGAAGCTGGTTAGGATACCGCATGGTCAAGACCCTCCCGAGGCGGGCAGCTGGGCTGCGTGGGAACGTTTGAGGGGCCGGGCAGGGCCGTGTAGATGGAGTAGGTCGGCTGCGAGCGCCCGGGGGATAGGCCATGTGGGTAAAATTGAGGGTTTTGAGGGAGAGTAGTTAGTACGTGTCCAGCCCCAGCCAGATGGCCCCAGCGCTGACTGCCCTGACTTGTGACTTCTGCTTTTATTTATTTATTTATTTATTTATTTATTTAATAGACAGAAATCACAAGTAGGCAGAGAGGCAGAGAGAGAGGAGGAAGCAGGCTGTCCGCAGAGCAGAGAGCCCGATGCGGGGCTCGATCCCACGACCCTGGGATCATGACCTGAGCCAAAGGCAGCGGCTTTAACCCACTGAGCCACCCAGGTGCCCCGTGACTTCTGCTTTTTGATGCCGGTCTGGTTCTGGTCCAGCACGGGGTGCAGACGTTCAGAGCCTCGCGCTCGAGAGAGGAATCCCAAACTGTCATTGGCTTAAGGCTTACACATAATTTAAGACGCTGTTGCCATGTAGGAAATGTGCAGGTGGGGACCCCTGGGCTGGGCTGCTGGTCTCCTTCCCTTCACTCTCCTGCCTCGGTGTGACGGCCCGAGATGACTGCGAGATGGTTGCCGGAATGCCCCCTGGCGCGGGGGAGCGAAGTCGCAGCACAGTCCTTTTTTCAGTAGGCTTCTCAAACGGCCACGAGACACTCCTTACCTCTTCTTGGGCAGACTCAGTCACAAGGTCCTATCTAGACTGGACAGCCACAAGCCTGCAGAACTTGGGTGATGGGAGGTGGGATATTGGGGAGGCAGCCCGCAGTCCATTTTTGCCATGGACCTGAGCAGGGCAGGTACCTGTCTGGAGGGGTTCTCACCGTTTGGGGAACCTGAGGGCTCTGGGTTGTTGCCCACCATGGATCTCCAGGACCTTGTCTGGGAATCCAGGGCTTTCTGGCAAGGTCGGCCTTGTATTCAGTTTAATTCCATAACCCTTTCTGAGGACGAGCCATTTGAAAATCCATGAGCTAGGGGCTGTGGGGGTAGTGAACATGAATAAGGTGTTTTTCCTGCTCCCGTGTAGAGCAGTACAGCCTAGGAGGAGGGTGGGGGAGAGCTGACGTGGCTGCCCTTAGAGACTGCTGGTTAGCTTAACCCGGGCTTTGGGTTCCTCAAGGTGTGGGGTTAGGGGAGGGATTTACTTTTTTTTTTTTTTTTTAAACTTAGAGCGGAAAGAATCAGGATCCCTGAGCCCTGGATCACACCTCCAGATCTGCAAGAGAAAATCCACATTTTTGCACAGAAATGTCTATTCCTGACTGAGAGCCTGAAGCAGTTCACAGGTAATAGGAGAAGAGGCATCTGTCGGGGGAATGCATTCGTGCTCTGAATGTCTGTCTGGCCTGAGAGGAGGATGTATTTTTCAGCCAGATGTGGGATGAAAACTGATTGTCTTCTTTTCTCCCTGTAGAAAAAATGCAGTCAGATATGGAGAAAATCCAAGGTAAATTTATGTATTTACTGGGTTTTTGATGTTGAAGTTTCCAGGGAAGACAGACACCTGCTTTAAAAGGAGAGGGAGACAGGCAGGGGGTGACACCCACTGGCAGCCTCTGATCTTCTGAGTCTTCCTTTTCTTTGTTTCATTTAGTGGCCTCGCATGTAGTCAGTTCTCAGTCTCTACTAATGGGGCTGAAAAACAGGCAATCCGAAAATTAATCCAGAATTTGCTTAATTCTTTTTTTAATTGGGAAGAAGAATGAACAGAAACTATCCTAGCTGCATTTCATTTGAGCCAGTATTTAAAGTTGTAATTTGCCGAGCTCCTCCCGCTCATGGGCATTGGGGGGATCCAGCAGCAGTTACTGAATACAGTGGCTTAGGTAGTCAAGGGAAGGCCTTCTTTTTCTTTTAATTTTTTTAAGATTTTATGTATTTATTTCACAGAGATCACAAGTAGGCAGAGAGAGAGGAGGAAGCAGGCTCCCCGCCAAGCAGAGAGCCGGATACAGGGCTCGATCCCAGTACCCTGGGATCATGACCCGAACCGAAGGCAGAGGGTTAACCCACTGAGCCACCCAGGCGGTGCTAAATGTAAAATTTTCTGTTCATGAGCCACATTCAGTAAAGAGTTGGCTGTATCCTAAGTGCTAAAATTCCTGAACAGTGTATTGGGATGTGAAATAGGGAAACCCTTTTCTTCTTTGTTACAAATCACAAATCCCCGTAATCTCCAGTGATTTCCTGTGCGATGTGTCCTAAGACCTTGTTTGCATTTCATCGTTGCAGATACATACGTAGGAGACACTCCAGTGTCTTCCACAATCACACAAATAGGGACAGGCTGCCCTAGACACAGTGGGTGACACCGGAAGGCAGGACTTCCTTGACTGCTTCTTACTGATTTCTCCTTCTCTCCTGCCATTTAAAAGGCTCATGAGAGCCCGTTTGTGAACATGCTTTGTCCACTGTTAAGTGCCTCTCAAGGGAGTGGTTGTGTTTGCCCCTGCATGGTGGGGGACAACCACGCGTGGAGTCCCCCCAGCCATGGAACAGAGGTAGCTTACGCGAGCCGAGAGTTGCGCGTGATGGGGACGTGGAACCGCATTTCCCGCCGCAGGGCCAGCTGCCCGCTGGACGGTGGAATCCTTGATCTTGGCTCAGTTTGACCCCCTTTGCTCCCGGTCTCAGGCACACGGTTACCCTTCCACCTGAAGTTCCCAGTCCCTGTTCCTGTAGGGCTCTTGGTTGAACGATGGAGTCAGATGTTGTGTAGAGACGTCAGCCCATGGCCGAAGCCGCAGCCCCAGGCTGTCTGATGAGACCGTGGTTTCGTGCGGACCCTGACGGGAGCTCCTTCGGTTCGGGAGTTCTTGGAAATACTCACAAGTCCGTAACTTCTTCTCTCTTCTTCTTTCAGAATTGAGGGAAGCTCAGTTATACTCAGGTAGGTGATGGAGACAAGGAGGTGATGGAAACAGGAGTAAAACTCCTAAACACCTAACCGCTGTTGTGAATGATCTTGGAAATTGCCTGAAATGGGGCTCTTTAGATGATGTGTATCAAAGAGATAAACAGCAACCATGAAAAAACCATTGATTGTTTCTATGTGTTTACAGTATCTTTGCCTCCTAAAATGCCTCAGAGCTGAAGCTGGTGGCCTGTGGAGTAGGAGGAAATCGATGTCAGGTGCTTGAGTAGAAAGTGCAGTCCCCAAACAGGGCTTCTGCCTGCCTGCCCGCCCTCAGGGCAGCGTGTGCTCTGCAGAAAGCAGTCATCCTTCCAGAAAGAGTTAGGGGGTTCGGCTCCTTTCCTGAGTGCTGGGGAGTGTGGGGATCTCAGGTCATGCCTTCCCTGTGCCGGGGCAGGAGTGGAAGCTGTCCTTGACCGTCACTGTCACCAAAGGGTCTGGAGACTGGGTAGTTCTGTGGTCCCGGGGTGTTCGCATCTTAGGTGTGTGCTTTCCATGGTTTGCGGCGCCCTCCCCATGGAGAGAGGCCTGCAACAGGTGTTCTTTCCATGGTGTCCTCCCGTGTGGTCCATGTTTTGTTCTTTCAGCAAGATACCATGCTGAAAGATGGTATTTACCTGGATACCATGCGTATGTCCCACACTAACATCATGTGGGCTTCTGTGGGAGAGCGAAAGAGCCTGGAGTTCACTGTCTGGTTGGGGGAGCACACCCATGACCTGGGGGACAGAGCAGTGACTGCTGTGCATGGGTGGGTGGGTGAACCACGAATCTAGGACCTGGGGCTCCCGGTCCCCTCCACGGTTGCTCATCACGAACCTTCCGTGGGAGTCCTTTAACCTGCCTGAGCCTTGGTCTGGGGACCCAGTGTTGGGAGTTTTTAGCCTGAGCAAGATTGGAAAACCATGACAGGGAGGATGGGTGTAGGTTCAGGAGAGGGCGAGGGTAATGGCCGGTGAACAGCAGCGCTTGGAGGAAGATACGGGTGTTGTATTGGACGTTAGAAAAGGATGAATGGGGTTTGCAGGTGCTGAGTAAGATCTCGTGGGATGGAGAGTATAAAAGGGTGATTTGGTTTTTTTTTGTTTTTAAAGATGATCTTAGTGTGTGTGCACATGCAGTGGGGAGGGGCAGAGGGGGCGGGAAGGAGAGAAGCCCAGGCCGAGCCCCCGCTGAGCACAGAGCCTGTCACGGGCCGGTCCCAGGACCCTAAGGTCATGACCTGAGCCGAAACTAAGAGTCGGTCGCCCCCCCGACTGTGCCCCTGAACGAGTGATACAGGTTTGTAGTCCCTGTTCACATACCCAGAACTCTAAAATTGAAGTAGGGAATTCAGTTTATAATGGATAATGTGGCTCAAGATGTTTAAAACAAAAGGGAGCAGAGGTGAGATCAGTACTTCCCGGGTATGTCGGCCTAGGAAGGCCGTCGGCCAACACAGACGGTTTCTGGAGCGTGAACTCCAGGATGACCTTCAGGAGAGAACGCAGCCTCTCGGGCGTGCGTGCTCCCTTCTCGGGGGAGGTGGGACGCGAGCGGGGTGTCTTCCACTGACCGCCCCCCCGTGTCTCCGCAGTGGACGTGACCCTGGACCCAGACACGGCCTACCCCAGCCTGATCCTCTCCGATAACCTGCGGCAAGTGCGGTATAGTTACCTCCAGCAGGACCTGCCCGACAACCCCGAGCGGTTCAATCTGTTCCCCTGTGTGCTGGGCTCTCCGTGCTTCATCGCTGGGAGACATTATTGGGAGGTAGAGGTGGGAGATAAAGCCAAGTGGACCATAGGTGTCTGCGAAGACTCCGTGTGCAGAAAAGGTGGAGTCACTTCGGCGCCCCAGAACGGATTCTGGGCAGTGTCCTTGTGGTATGGGAAGGAATACTGGGCTCTCACCTCCCCGATGACTGCCCTCCCCCTGCGGACCCCCCTCCAGCGGGTGGGCATTTTCTTGGACTATGATGCTGGCGAGGTCTCCTTCTACAACGTGACAGAGAGGTGTCACACCTTTACTTTCTCTCACGCGACCTTCTGTGGGCCTGTCCGGCCCTACTTCAGCCTGAGTTATTCGGGGGGGAAGAGCGCGGCCCCTCTCATCATCTGCCCCATGAGCGGCATCGATGGCTTTTCTGGCCACGTGGGCAGTCATGCTCATTCCATGGAGACCTCCCCTTGAGGCGGCGAACTCGGGCCGGGAGGGCTGTTGGCCGGAATCCTGCCCCAGGCCTAAGGCGTCTTGCTGCCTTGCCTCTTCCCACGCGTCACAGCTGGATGTCCTTGCCGCCCCCGTGACCCTGCCGTGGGAGGATGGGGTGTCCCTCTCCCTTCCCGCGCAAACTGTCAGAAGATCGCCCAGACATAAACACCCGACGTCCACCTCCCGTGTTTCCACGCTTTGGTTCCGTGCGTCACTGGAGGGGTAACGAGCAGGGATGACCCTAGGAGAGCCGAACCAGATTCCTGGCCGCGGCTCACCTGGCTCCCCCCGGTGCAGCCCCACGGAGTGGTCGTGGAGGTTTGCTGTTTTCCGGACCAGGGCTCCGTGCTGAGGACTTAGAGGGGACCTGCCTGGCCCTGTGAGCATGGCTCCCCCGTCCCAGTTTTTCCTTTGGGAATAGGACCTCCGCCCTGACTCCCACTCTGCCGTAGTTTGATGAACTCCAGTAAAGAGGCCTCTCTGTGTTTTGATGCGTTACAGTTCCCTGACGGTAACGGTGGGAAGCGGCCCCACCTCTGTTCGGGGATAATGTCTAATCAATGTGCTCTTTGCCTCTGCATCTTTTCCGAGGGCTTTGTCTGCTCCCTTCACGCTAACGGAAGGTGCGTCCTGGCGTTGGGTGCTCCTCACCCAGGCTCATTTTCTGCCAACACCATGGTTCCTGGATCCCCTCCCGCTCACGTTGGTGGACTGACGGTCACTCGCACGCCGTCCCTGGAATGACTCTGAGGCAGTATTCCGGGAGCCCATTGACTTTTGGCCTCCTTTGGGGAGTGGGGGAATTGGCCTTTCTGAGACGGGTACCATCGGGGGCAGTTGCATCCCCACGGCCGTCGGGTCACGAGGCATTCTGGGGCCAGAAGGCTAAGGCGGCTGACTTCAGGCCCCCACAGTGGTTCTTAGTCCTGCTTCCCTTTGGATACGTGCCCTCTGTTTGAAAATAAAGTGAGTATGGATGTTGTTTACATTGTTGTTTTCTGAGTCTTGGTAAGACTGGGTTGGTGGAGGTTGGAGTGGGAGTGAAGGCCTTGGTTAAGGGTGTTGATTTCCCCTGTGGGTCCAGAATCCTGCTCCGGCCAATAGTTTACATCCGACCGGACGATAAAACTGCTCGGTGGTAGCACGTCACGGTCTCGAGAGCCTGCGGCTCTGTACTGGCTGATCCCGTAATCTCAGTTGGAAAGGGTTCTCTCGAGCCCTTGTTCTAGCTGGCAGTGGGGTAATGCAGCAACGTTGGGCATAGATCAGAGGGCTCAGAACCACCAGCCTCCGCCCTCGGGGGTGCAAAGGTCGCCCCGTGCTGAGGAGGCAAGACCAGGCTGAGAACAGCTTCGTTCCAGGGATTTGGGTCTTTTCTGCGTCTGGACATGGCCTCAGAGGACGACATTGTGTGGTCTATACTTAGTCCTGTCCGAGCATTGAGGTTCCGTCTTTGAAGATCATGAATGAGGTCCTAATTCATTCATCTCCTCCTGATAAAGGGAGTAATACACCCAGGGCCTGTCGAGAGGGCTGTTTACATACATACGCTGCGTAAAATACTGCTAACGGACACCAAGGACCAAGGCACACAGTAGTTTCTAGGGTTGCCCTTAATTGACAGATGCACAAACGGAAGCACAGAGGGGACACCTGGCTCATCCAAGGTGCACAGCCGGGAAGCAGCCGAGCCAGGAACCAAATGGAGATGGAACACTTGACCACAGACACCTCGCCCCTCCCCTCAGGCTGTGTTACGCGCTTGTGCGTGGGAAGGCAGCGCGTTGGCTGGAAGCCTCCCGTGCATGGACTGGGCCACCCGCCCTTCCCAGGAGCTGTCTACTCCATGTAAGGGTCTGCCGTTGGGTGAGAGTCCCAGTCCACGCTGCATTCCAGCCTCACCTAGCTTCGCGCAGGGGGCAGAGGAGTAAGAGCTTGCAAAGAGGACACCTTGTGGGTGTCGGAGCAGATGTCCTTGGCATGGACGCCCTGTCCTTGGGGCCAGTGATGGAGCTGTCTGCAGGCTTACAGGGGCTCCCCAGGACACCCAGGGCTCTGGGAGCAGCATTTTTTCCAGCAGCCGCAGCAGCTAGAGCAGCGACGAGTGTTGGCTTCAACAACATGACTGCCGATGCGATATGGATGTGCTTCCAGAAGTGAGTTCCCAGACATGCTGGGGGACGTATCGGGGTGTCAAGAGACCACATACCTCATGATAGCTTTTTTTTTTTTTTTTTTTTTTAATTTGACAGAGATCACCGGTAGGCAGAGAGAAAGGGAAGCCGACTCCCCACTGAGCAGAGGGGCCGATGCGCGGCTCGATCCCAGGACCCCGAGATCAAGACCTGAGTGAAGGCAGAGGCTTAACACACTGAGCCACCCAGGCGCTCCACGATACCCTTTTTATAATATGAGCAAAGGACTGTGGTTACCAGTGGAGTGTGGGAGGATGGCAAAGAGGGAGGGGGAGGTTGGTATGTTACTGGTTAGCTTCCGGTTCTTGTGGGTTCCTAGGTATTTAAACATTTGAATTTTTAATTTAAAAAACAACCCTGCCATTTTAGATGAGGTTGGGTGAACTTGTAAATGACTCTAAATTTACGCATCTGCCAAAAGGTAGGCACCATCTGAACTCGTTGATTCAGGATTTGGGCCCTCAAGGCAAACGCAGGGCCCAGTACCACCCTTTTGGCGCCCGTCGGGTGCTTTCCTCAGAACGCCAGAAGTTGCTGATTACGCATCAGGACTTCCACCCTGGCTGGTCAGACCTTGCTGCCGCGGGAAAGTGCTGTCTGTCTTCAGCTGCCCCTGTTGTGTCTGACCCTGGCCTGGCAGGCTGAGAAGAGCATCTTGCCCTGGAAGAGGCCGGGGCAGAGCACAAGAGGAAACAACATGGGTCCTGCCCCCCAGGATGTGCAGAGAAGATGAGAAGCACTTGGGATAAGTGCCTAACACGGCTGCTGTGTAGGGGATGGAAAGCTAGTTGCTCTCCTGACAGTAAATGAGCCATTTGTCCATGCCTCCGGTTGCCCGCAATCCCAGCCAAAGAGGGTAGATGGAAATCACACACCTCCCAGCAAAATCAAAAATCTTTTTAAGGTTCTCTTAGTGCACTCATGGTGGGTGACAATGGTTCTTTGATTCAAATGACACAATTACCCAGTGTTGGGGACCCCAGCGGAACTTGACTACCCAGGAGGAGATGAGAACATGGCTTCTGTTCTTGGAAGAGTTCATAAAGTCAGTTAAGAGGAGAAAAAACAATGAAAACGCGGTGTCAACAGAAGCCGATTTGTGGGCAAGTGTGACATGTGGCACAGATGGCTCTGGTCTGAAGAGGCCGCAGTCGCACCACCTGACTCCCAGGGTGAGGGACGGGTACTCGGGCCTGCGGTAGAAGTTGTCCTTGATCATGTGACTAAGGTAGGAGACCCATGCACCTCCCCTAACCCAGGAAGTCCCCTGCACCAGGTCTCAGGAACAGGGAGCGAGCCCAGCCACGTCAGGGTAGATCACGGGCACTGGCCTTGCTAGCCTGTGACTCAGCTCGGATTTCAAACTCCACACCGTAACTGACCGGGACAGTACTGGCCGCCACACTTCTTTTTCCCTATTGGAGAGAAAGCACAAATACCTCAGATTTGGCTTATTTGTCAGTTTAATTTCATCTTTGAAGTTTGACTGAAACCAGGGCATTTGAAGGCCACTTTTTGAGGTACATTCTTACCTGACACCTCATTCAGAATGCACAGGATAGGCCTGGATAATAGTGTGGGATACAGGGGCCAAATCTAGTTTGGGACTTGTGATGCACAACAAGAATGTTACAGATATTTTAATGTAGAGATTTCACATTTCTCAACCTACATTTCTTTTTTTAAAACCGTAAAGAAATATGCCAAAGTATTAACAGATGTTTTTGATGAGATTATGAATGATTTTTACCCCCCTGTATTGAACTCTTCACTATGGAAACCTTTAAGCACACACAAAATGAGGGAACGATTTGGAAATGCCCTATAGCATCCCCTAACTTCAACAATCAATTTATGGCCAGTCCCATTTCCAGTATAACCTCCTTTGAATTTCCACCCTATCCCTGTTACTTTAACGCCAATCTTGGACATGATAAAGAATCAGATGTGCTTATAAGTTTCACATGAAACATTGATTTATAGGTTGAGAATTAATTTTTTTTTAATAGGTATAGACCACTGTCAGCTTGTTTTCTTTTTAGTTCCCTTAACCCTTTAAAATTTTCAGGTCCTTCAAAGTCCCTCTTGTGGAAGATGTTTTCATAAAAACGTAGGATGGGCGAGTCCTATTGCACAGTAAATAATGTTAGTAAATAATAAAAATATTTAATATTTAATTATACCTCACCTTATTCCAGAAAGGAGCAGGAGTTTGACAGGCCATAAAGAAGAAAGAGAAATAAGGATGGAACAAAAGTGACCAGGAATACAAGTAAATGTATAGCATGATAACGAGAAATATGACCCACATCTTGATTTTCATTTTTTTTTTAAAGATTTTATTTATTTATTTGTCAGAGAGAGAGAGAGAGCGAGCACAGGCAGACAGAGAGGCAGGCAGAAGCAGGCTCCCCGCCGAGCAAGGAGCCCGATGTGGGACTCGATCCCAGGACGCTGGGATCATGACCTGAGCCGAAGGCAGCTGCTTAACCAACCAACTGAGCCACCTAGGCGTCCCCACATCTTGATTTTTAAAGATTGTTAAGGGAACTTTGTTAATTTTATAGCTCATAGTTTCTATGAGATGAAAATTGAGTAAACAAGGGACAATGGGATTAAAAGATAAAATACAATAAAAGGAATTTCTGCCTGGGTTCTTGGTAAATAGAACCTATCACAAGGGTTTATCTTTCATCTAATGAGTCTCACAAATCAATAAGGAAAGATGAACACCTCGATAAGAATTGGATAAGCAACTAACTGCAAAAATGAATGCCGAACCTCATGATAAAGCTCTGAAACAATGCCTTGCCACCTTTCACCCATTAAAATGTTTTGCTGCTTAATCACAGAATCCTTTGTTGGTCAGGTTTGCTGTATCTAGATTGCCTCAGATTTTCTGGTAGGCACTTGGACAGTATGTATCAAAAGCTTTTAACGATGGATAAACTTTAATCTAGGGATTCTACTTCTAGAAATGTAAGGAAATAACTAGACACATTTGCAAATATTTATCCGCACAAGAATGTTCTTTACAGTGTTGCTGACAAGAGAGAAATTAGAAATAACACAATGTCCAACGCTCTGGTTTGATACAGGCTATCTGCAGTAGCTTCCAATGAGAAGAACAGGAGCAATCACACATTTTTAAGAGGTTACAACTGCCACCTCTAGAATCACTTCTGGGGTAAATTCCTTCTCATAGAACTATTGCTTATGAAGGAAAGTACAGCAAATCTCACATCTTTGAGGGAGGGAAATTAGGAAACCATTGTTTCCTGTCTTCCTCACTACCATTTCCTTTCTTTTTTTTTTAAGACAATATTTATTTTAAGGAAAAGTGAACTAATCAAACTTTTAGGAGGCTCGAATCTGAAAGTCTCCTATTTACTATAATACACATAAGACAACCTTAAAATTGAAATATGAAAGAGGCTTACAACATAGACCAAAGAATTTCCTCTTTCCTATAGAAAAATATAACCTAACAATGAAAAACACATCATTTTTTTTTCCTTTCCAGAAAAAATTGGCATGGCTTGATAATAAACAAATTCTAAATGAAGCCTACAAATATTTACCTGTGCCACCTATTCTGAAATTTTTATCCCATAATTTAGTGTTCTGGGTGTATCTTCATTAACAAAATGTTTAACTCCCAAAGCAGCAGTCATTTATGGTAAATCTGGTACCAACCTCAAAAGAAAAAATTGTTTAAAAAAATGGTGAAGCATTTTGATTTAAGTACAATACATCACAGAAAAGATTATGAATTCAAGTTTGCAATTTTATATATACACACTCCAAAGAGGCTGTCAGTACCCAAAGTATGTTATTGCTATATTAGCAATGGATTTTTGGATGTTTTTAAGGGCTACATAAAAATAGATTCAAGGAACAGATTAAACTAAAGTCCTAGATCAAAATGCTTGGTTTAAAGAATTTTCTACAACAAATCTCATGGTTATGTAGGAAAAGTTATATAACCTTACATGAAAATGTCACTAAGCATTTTCTACACCATATTAAATTTTTCCCCAAGAGGGAAAAAATTAAAATATATTAGAGTAAGATTACAAAACCATCATAGAGCTTTTGAACATGCATCTGTTTACAGAATTAACAGTCTACAAGATGTTTATTTCGTTATGGACCATAAAGAAATGAGCTGGTGACAATCATCCTTTGCATAACATTATCAACTAGGCGTGTAGAAGATATATGTCCGCTTACCCCTCATCAAATCATTCACAGGTTTATTTAGAAGATAAAGGTGCAAAAATATGTGAAGTGTATTTTTCTTTCTTCCACACAACATCCCAAGCATGGCATAAATCGCCTAAAATTATAAAATATCTAACGGGGCTTTTAGTTATCTACACAGATTGCTAAAATGTGAATTAAGTGGCCCAAATTAGTACATCAAGTAACAAAACCAGCCATAAAGCATGAAGGCTGAAAAGCATGAAATGTTTCATATTTGAGTTTTCAAAATATTTAATTGCTATAGTAAAATTTTATTCACAATATAATGTGAGCGAAAACGCCACAGAAATGCTAGGCTGATGGCAAGAAGGCTGCGTGCAACAGCAGCTTTGTATTTTATAGCTACGAATTAAACGAATCATACGAATTAAAGCTCTCCAGTCGTGATCATCACCTGGTCTTAGGTTTGGATGAGGAAGAGATAAGGAATACCGTGTGGTTCGAAGCCATTTGCTCCTTCACTATCAAAACTAGGTGTGAGACCAAGGGAGTCTGGCCACCTAACATGCGGCTACCAAAACTCAAATTATTTCTCTTTTCATGAAGAAAAGAGACCTAACCTTTGCCTAACAGAAACGTTCTTGTGTGAATACAGAAAATAACCCATTGGGACAAACGGTACGTACAATTCTCAAATCCGTCTCTACTCGCTGAGCTTGGCCCCCCGCAGAGCGGCCGCGGCAGGAGGGCCGACCCCCTGCTGCGCCCTGGGCGCCCGCCCGCCGCGTCCCGGCCCGCAGGCCTGCGCGGCTTCTTCCGCGGTGTCCCCGGGCCCCCGGGCTCGCGTCCGGCCGGAGGACGGGCTCGCGGTCGAGGCTCGCGGCTCCGGTTCCCGAGCCCAGACGACCCCGCGCACAGCGGGCAAAGCGTGGGGGGGGGGGGACGCCGGGTCGCAGCGGTCCCCCACCTGACCCGGGCGGGAGGGCTCGGACCCCAGCGCCCGAGAGCC
>ML104632.1:43447-64008 GCA_003697995.1 Taxidea taxus jeffersonii | reverse complement strand
CCCCGCCGCGGCCCGTCCCCGGCCCCGCACCTGCCCCCGCCGCGGCCCGTCCCCGGCCCCGCACCTGCCCCCGCCGCGGCCAGTCCCCGGCCCCGCACCTGCCCCCGCCGCGGCCCGTCCCCGTCCCCGCACCTGCCCCCGCCGCTCCTCGGGCCCCGCACCTGCCCCCGCCGCTCCCCCGGCCCCGTCCCCGGCCCCGCCGCGCCCCGGCCCCGACGCAGGCGCTTGCGGAACGCAGCAAACTCCCGTGCGCGTGCGGGGCCCGCTGCGGGGCCGGGGCCGCGCCGCCGCACTGGGTCCTCCGTTCGGGGTGTCCTTCCCTCTCCGCAGAGGAACGCCGCTGGCGCCGGGACGCGGCTGAGGGCGAGAGGCTGGAGCCGAGCGGGGGCCCGGGAAGCCGGTGCTCGGTCCTCCGGGCGCGCCCGCCGCGGTCCGGCCCGGGGAAGCCGCGTCCTCCCGCGAGTTCCCTTTCCGAGGCGCAGGCGGCTCGGTCCTCCTCCGGCGGCCGGCGGCGCCCGTGTCGTCAGCGCCCCCGCCAGCTCGCGGGCGCACGTCACAGAGGCGTCACTCCTCCACAGCTACTTCGGCGGAAAATCTGCCGCCTTCCGCAGGGTGTCAGGATGGCCGAGTGGTCTAAGGCGCCAGACTCAAGCTCCGCTTCCCCGCGCTGGGGATTCTGGTCTCCGAATGGAGGCGTGGGTTCGAATCCCACTTCTGACACATCGTTTTTCTTCTCCCCCTAATTTCCTGCACAACGAGACAGATCGGAGCAGCGGGGGTAGGAGTCTTACCGACCTACATTATTAAAAACTGACTTAAACTTTTCTTACAGGGGCTCTTAAAACACCGAAACTAGCGGAAGCGAAAATATCGCGATATGTTCTGAAAGCCGAGCGATCTGGCGCCGCCTTAAAGGGGCGCTGAGGCTCCTGGAGGATGGCATCGCGAGATGTCTGGAAAGCGCGAGACTTGGGGCCAGCGCCGGCCTGCGGCGCGCGGGAGGGGCGGCGCGCCGGCGCGTCTGGCGTCGCGGGCTCGGGCGGCCGGCCCCGCCCCGGGCCGCGTCCCCGCCCGGCACACCCCTGCGGCCGTTGCCCGCCGCCCTGCGAGTGCGGAGGTGGCCCTGCCCAGGCGGCGGGGACGACGGCCGGCGGGCCGGTGGGACGGAGTCGAGGGACCGCCTGCCCGGGCTCGCGCTGCAGTGCGGGCCGCGCTTCGGCATGTCGGAGCCGCCTGGGTCCCGGGTCTTGGGACTCGGCGGTGCGCGCCCGGACGCTCCTCGGCCCGCGGCGACCGGGAGCCGCAGGCAAGCGCGGGGAAGCAGCAGCCGCCGCCGTGGGAACGTGTGACGTCGTCGGGGACCCGGCGGCCCTAGAGGAGGAGCCGGTTCCTGTAGAGACCGCGATCCCGCAAGAGCCGAGGCTCCCTCCGCTTGCAGGTGTCCCGGTGACTTACCGGGAAGGGGCTTTCCTACCGCAGCCTAACGTCCGAGACCCAGAACCGCGTTCCTGAAGCCCCGACCTCACCCCCCCACCGCGGAGGGACGTGTGGGGAGCTGCATCTGGTTCAGCGCTGCGGCCCCTCGATGAGGACGTGGATGGGGGAAACGGAGCCCTGCTGCTCCCCGCCGCCTTCCAGGGCTGCCGCCCTCGCGGGGAAAGCGCCTCAGCTCGGCGCGCGACGGCGCTTGCAACCCTGCCTTTCCCCGCCGCCCCGGCCCCATCCCGCCCCCACCACCGGCGTCACGACCGCTCCGGACGCTCATTACCCGTTTTCTAGGAATCGTCCAAATGGGAGAGCCGGTGCGGGTGAAGGGACGGCCGCTTTATTCAACAACAGAATTCTGCGGGGACGGTCGTCACGGACGAGCTCCACTGCTCCGTCTGAAGGGCCCGGTTCTGAGTCGGGACGGCTGGAACCAGGTGGTCCCACGACTACCAGAGAGGCCACTCCCTGCGCTACTTAAGTGACCTGGGCTCCGGCCAGATGTGCAGTGAAACTTAAGACGAGGGGAAAGGAAACGAACTCTCACAAGGTTGCTATTATTGTTAAACACCCGTGCAGCACATGCCGTGTCTTGCGCAGGCATGGACACTGTCCTCGTGAAATCATTTCCAGAGGAGCCGATAAATGGATTTCGGAAGCCCCTGGAAGAATGTGCAGCTTCTGACTCACTGGGTGACTCAGAAAAAGGCAGGAAGATACTGTGAGGGAGAGGAGATAGTGGCTGTTTCACCTGGGAAATTCTAGAAGGAAAAAAATAAAGGTGCTTCTGATTTTCATGTCTCTGGCATATTGGATTTTAAAAGGTTAACTTTTGTTATATATTTTTGAACTCTTTTTTTTTTTGTTTAAGTTTAGTTATTTATTTGAGAGAGAGACATGAGAAGAGGGAGGGTCAGAGGGAGAAGCAGACTCCCTGCCAAGCAGGGAGCCTGATGCGGGACTTGATTCCAGGACTCCAGGATCATGACCTGAGCTGAAGGCAGTCGCTTAACCATCTGGGCCACCCAGGCACCTTGATTTTAGTTTTAAAACAAATCCCAAAAAATGTGATTACAGAATTTTGCAAAACTTAAGAGGAACTTTCCCCTTTCTGTTTCACTCATAAATGCCTCTTGGAATTATTGGGCAGATACTTAACTGTCTTTACCCTCTCCTTTGTCCTCCCCATAGGAAGAAAAATCTGAGTGAGAGTAATAGTTTTTCCCTCTTGGATTCACATTTTTGGGTGGCAGTAATATTCAGCTGTGGTCCGGTGGTCTCTTTAGCTCTTTGTATTGGTGGTTTAATAGAATACATGTGCCTTCATAGAGCTGCTGGATGAGTGTGTATACTGGGTTCCAGGTATAGACATGGGAAGAAGGCGTAAAGACAGCCCATTTTAGTTTCAGATCCAGACTGTGTTCTTCAGTCTACATTTGCCAGCCACAAGTTGGTATTTTCTTTCTGCCATTGGTGTATACCCTCAGTTTCCAAATTGTTAAAAGACTGTTAAAAAATTATAAATTTATAATTCTCATATAAATGAAAATGAGTATGTGTCAAATAATGTGACAACCAGTAAGATGTTACAACTGGCTCAAAAAATTCATGATGAATCACAGGCCTCTGCCTCTGAAACCAATAATACACTATATGCTGATTAATTGAATTTAAAGGAAAAAATGTTTTTAAAAAATTCCAAGTACTACATATTTATAGACAATCTGGAATGCTGAAGTAAATTTACAAATAGGGGTTTTTTTAATTGTTAATTTGCAAGGCAATGATCGTGTGCATTCCACTGGACACAATTTCACTTGCATTTCTGTGGGTGAAAATCATTTGCACCGTTACCACCTACAACTCAGAGTTCTGACATAGCTCAAAATCAATGAAAATCACTGTTATGGACTGAATGGGTCCCTCCAAAATTCACATGTTGAAACCCTGCCGCCAAGGTCATGGTATTAGGAGATGGGATCTGTGAAAGGAAATTAGGATTAATATGTCAGGAGGGTAGAACCCTCCTAAATGGGATTAGGGTCATTGTCAAGAATCCTGAGAGACCCTGCTTCCTTACTGTGCTTTTCAGCTATGTGAGAACATAGCAAGGAGATAGCCTTTAAAACATAGAAAAGGGCCCTCATGAGTACCTGACCTCATGGACCACCCTGATCTGGGACTTTACACCTTCTGGCACTCCAAGATATAAACTTCTGTTAGTTAAGCCACCGGTTTTGGGCATTTGCTAGGCAGCCATGCTAACTAAGATAGTCGCCCTACTCAAGATACCTTAGAAACTTGTGCCATCCACTTCAAACTCTTCGAAAAATTTTCCTGACAAACTTTTTCCTGAAAATTGTTCCTCACAGTGGAGGTGGATGTGATCACAACCTTCAAAACTGAATCATTTTCCTTAATCCACTAGTACACTCATATGGAATTGGGTCACATAGCCGAGTTTATTAAAAAGGGAAAAATAGGCATTTATCTTACCACATCCCGACAACACCCTCCAATTTGCAATAATTCTCTAGCCAACCAATATCATTTGGGTGTGTGTGTGAAGATTTTTTTTTTTAAGTAATCTCTACACCCAATGGGGCTCAAACAAAACCCCAAGATCAAGAGTCCCATGCTCTACTCACTGAGCCAGCCAGGTATCCCTACAACTCTTGGTTTTGTAATCTTGACTTTGTAATACTGAGGAGCTCAGTCTTAATTCTGGGGCTGGGTGAGGTCATCTATGTCTAAAGCCTGTATCAACTGAAAGAATTAAAGAGTGAAATTAGAAGTAAAGTATATGTGTAGTCCTGACCTGGAGAAGCCTGTTAGAGAGGGGAGTTTGATCTGGACAGCTCAAGGAAGTTGGAAGATGTCCTTACATGTTAAGAAGGGAAAGGGTGTAGGATTGTTATTCCTTCCTTTCAAAATCTGGTCACAAATCAAGAGATTATAATAAGGAAAGGGATCAGAATAAGGCAAGGGTTTGAAGGGCAGCAAAATATGCTTTTTTGGCATAAGGATTATTTTGAGAAGCAGCAGGCACAGGAGCTCTGAAAACAGAGTACAAATTACCCTTTTGTAAAGGTGTTACCCCCTCTATGAGAAGAGAAGGATGACCCCAAATCACAAGAAACAAGAAGGTACTAACAGACCTTACTCCTGTTTATACTTTTCCTGGTCAGCTCTTGTAACTGACCTCACCTATACCTTCTTTGTTTCCTCTTATCTGAAAATGGTATTCAAGCCTGAATTCTCAACTATCTCTGAGAGTCACTCATTTTTCCCTGGGTCTCTCCCATGTGTACATGAGATATACATGTTAATAAACTTGTATGTGTTTTTCTCTCATTCATCTCTTTTGTTACTGGGACCCCAGCCAAGAAGTTACACGTTCAGAGGGAAGGGCAGAGGGAAAACTGTACAAAGCCTTTTCTGGGAGTCTCATCCATTGCTTCATCTACTTAAAAGTTAGGGGAAGCAGTTAATATTTGTTCATGTTTTAGAGCCCAAGTGAGTCTAGAGAGGTTGTGGAACATGAGTTACACAATCAAGTGATGGCTTTTCAAAGGTGTCAAACTGCAGAATTCTGCTATCATAGGCTTTGGGGGGCGGGGGGAAGCACTGTTGCTAAGTAAAATTGTGAAGATCTGTGGCAAAAGGCCACCTCCCAGTTCAAAGTTCTTTGACTCCTGCCTTATTTCCAGAATCAAATGAGATAATGTGTGCACCGTGCACACCTCTTCCCAGCACAAAGGAAGAGGTCTGCAGGTGCTATGGGCAGTGCTGGTGGGAGGAGCAAACTGAACTCTGGAAGGACGGTACAGTGGTTGCAGCTGGATGGCCTGGAAGCCCTGTGAGCACAGAGAACGGAGACTGGGACACCACTGAGAGCTCGAGACCGCCCGCGTCCTAGAGAGCCCTCCAGAGCGACTTTGGTTCCCCCGCCGGCTGCTCTAGGACGCGCCTCTTTAAGGTCCGTCGGAGCCGAGCGTTACTTCCGCTCCTGCGCGGCGGGTCTGCCGTCGGGTCAGGTCGTGATCCCAGGGTCCGGGGAACCAGCCCCACGCTGGGCTCCGCTCGGCAGGAAGCCTGCTTCTCCCTCTCCCACTCCCCCTGCCTTGTGTTCTCTGTCAAATAAATACATCTAAAAAAAAATCTAAATCTAATCTAAAAAAAAATCTAAATCTAAAAAAAATCTAATCTAAAATCTAAAAAAATCTTAAAAATCTAAAATCTAAATCTTAAAAAAAAAAAAAAAAGGCTAAGGAATATGACTCTCCCTTCCAAAAAGGAATCAACTTTGAATTAAAAAGAAACTGTAGCGCAAATCGCAATAAAATACTTTGTGTATTGGAGCAATAAGGAAACTATCTGTGCTAATATTCCCTGGTCCTCAAGCCAGAGCATGGCTACCTTCTGATCTACATTTGGAAACATATTTGGGGATATTTTTTGGTTGTTGCAATGAATGGGATGTGTTACTTATATTTTGTGGGTGAGGCCCAGAAACTCTAAACATGGCAGAGTATATAGCACATATTCTCATATGTTGTACAGACTCGTATAGAGGAGAGTGTATTGCGGTGGAGTATAAAGAAAGAATTTTTCCATCCAAAGGGCTAGTAATACTCCTTTTGGAAAACACTGAACTAAAGTGTAGGGAGTATTTTCAGCCCAGGGAGTTAAACAAAGGTTTGTTAATTCAGTTAGGTTCAAGTTGCAAGTAAGACCGAACTGTGCTCTCTTCTTTATCCAAAGTGTCGCATTTCCTTTATGTTAATGCCATGTAGTGTGATAAGGGAATTAAAGGGTCTGATGCTCTGGTGGCTAATGTACGTAGGTAAAGCCTACGACTGTTGATGCTTCAAGGTTATGGAATTATATTCAGATGGTTGCAAAGAGCCAAAGAGGCTTAAAGTCTCTGTCTGTCTGTCTGTCTCACAAGCACACACACCCCTGGTCCTCAAGCCTCTTCCACACCCTCCTCTGTGTGGCCCCCAAACCACCCTGTGGATGTTACTAAGTTTACTTGTCTCTTTGGCTCACCTGTCTAGGTTCCTCTCCTGGAGGAAGAAATTGTGTCTTTCATTCACCTTCAAATGAGCAGATCTGACTCTGGAGTCCTGAAGTTTATTTCTCGCTCCCTATCTTGCATTCTGTCTCCTCTATCCCTTGCATCTTGTGCCTCCTGGAATTGCATGGAAGTTGGAACAGCCCTGTTTAGCTCTGACGGTCAGTGGGGATTCCTCTCAGCTCCTGCCCTTCTTGCCCTCTGCTTGTCTGCACCAAGCCAGCACCCTGGGAGGATGTTGTCCCCTTAGACACTTACTCTGGTCACTGGAAGTTTATTCTAACCTGCTTATTTGAAATCTGACGCTTCAAGCTTCATTACAATTTCATTCAGTACAAACTACAAATAAAATTTACCTTCCCACGGGAAATCTCAGTCTACTTGCAGACTCAGGGCTGTGTTAGTAGTGAAATGCAGTTTAATATTTTATTTTATTTACGGTGTATGGCTATTGGAAAGCCAAATAATGGACAGTCCTTGAAATCAGCTTATATGGTGAGAAGCTCCAAAAGGGCAGAAGACAGGGCCTTTCTATCCCAAATGGCCTTTGTTTTGAATGCCTTTTGTTCTTCACACTCTGAGACTCTTTTGCAACCAGTTATTTCAAATTTGGATCTGATACGTTTAGATAAATATAAAGCCATCCAGTCTGAAACTACAACTTTTATTATCATTTATCATTAATTTCTAATGCATCAAAACACAAGGAAAAGCATTTTACTTATTTTTCTAAAATTTTATTTATTTGACAGAGCAAGAGGGATCACAAGTAGGCAGAGAGAGGGGGAAGCAGATTCCTCACTGATCAGAGAGCCAGACGCGGGGCTTGATCCCAGGACCCTGAGATCATGACCTGAGCTGAAGGCAGAGGCTTAAACCACTGAGCGACCCAGCCACCCCAGGAAAAGCATTTTAAACATCAAAACTGAAAAGCGCATGTCCAAAGAACAAAAATCCTTAAACTAAGTAAATGTAATTTTGTGAGAACTCATTGCACAATCTGCCTTTCTCTCCTTTCCCTAGGTGTGTGAATACATTATCATGTGTTTTTGGTGTTCGCAGTTAAGAACCAGTGTCCCGTGCGGACAGCCTCTCAGTCTTCCCTCAATCTCACTTCCTCACTCCCTTTTTAAAAGTTTCTTTCTTGCTTTCCCTTTTTTTTTTTTTTTTTTTTTAGTAATTTCTACGCCTAATGTGAGGCTTGAACACACGACCCCGACATCAAGAGTAATGCACTCTTCCAACTGACCAGCCAGGTGCCTCTCTCCCTCATCCTTTAGAAGCACAGACTTCTTAGCAGAATAAGAATTTAGGTGGACAGCACTTTAAGACAACCCATGGATTGTGAAAGAAACAGTAGCAGGTCTCTCTGGCGGTCATCACTTCCCTGTCCCCAGCGTTTAATTCCCAGATCAGTCCTGCTTCCCTTGGGTCCTACACAGAGCAGCTCGCTTGTAAGTGAATCCGATGGGCGTAGGCTAGGCCACCTGGTTGTGCATGAATGAAACAGTTCGGAGGGTAATAAAAGGTCAGCACCTGACTCCTTTGGCTTTTAACATGGGAGTAAGATAGCTTGGGCCCTGCCAAAAGGATGTCATGCAAAGTCATGAAGCATTCCATATTTTAAAAAAACAAAAAATTAAAAATTAAATCAAGCAGGAAATGCGGGTTTGACCAAGCTGTCCTTGGAAGGGTAAATGTCATCCTAACAACTGAGTTCATATCATTGTGAAGTCAATATTCCGCAGGGTAAAGCATGTCTAGGATTTAAAAAGTCAAGTTAAAATTCAGCTGAATTGTGGCTAGCTCCCGCTTCACTAAAAATGAAGATACATTTTTAAAAGGGGCAGAACATTCAGCATAGAAAGTGGGTGCAGAGGTCAGGCGACCAAAGTACCTGATACCTCCATGGACAAGTGAGGATAGATGAGGAAGTGTGCTCCAGCAGCAGAAGGCTCCTTGTCCCAGGACAAGTACCTGAACTTCTTTTCTCTCTGAATCATTAGGCCAGGACTCTTCGGTAGAGAATTCAGCGAGTCCTCTGGGATCCTTCAGTTTTTTAATAGATTTGGTGTACAATTTGTTGAAATGACACAGTATTCCTATTTTAACTCCATTTCGTCCAATTGTATTATGGATATTCCCCTTTCATGGAACATGAGATAAAAAGAGACTGATTCACCACTTAAAACAGCATGGCCTTCCTCAGCATGATAAAGGGCATTTATGAAAAACCTACAGTGAACATCATCCTCAATGTTGAAGGAATAGAAAAGCTTTCTCCCTAAGGTCAGGAATGAGACAGGATGTCTTTCTCACCACTATGCTATTCACATTGCACTGAATGTTCCAACCAGAGCAGTGAGACAAGAAAAATCAATCCAAGACACTTGAGTTGGAAAGGAAATCATAATATTGTCTCTATTCACAGAGGACATGGATCCCAAAGAACCCACAGGAGCTAACAAATGAACCCAGCAAAGTTGCAAGTACAAGACAATCACAAAAATCAGTTCTATTTCTATCTACTAGCAATGAACAGCAATTCACAAAGAAAATCAAGAAAGCAATCCCAATTACAATAGCATAAAATACCTGGGAGTGAATTCAGCCAAGGAGGTAAAGGACTTGTTCACTGAAATCTATCAAACGTGCCAGAAAAAAAGAGGACCCAGAAAGGACATCCCATGTTCCTAAGTAGGAAGACATATCGTAAGGTGTTAATACTACCCAAAGTGGTCTACAGATCAATACAATCCCCATCAAGAGTCCAACAACCTTTTTTTTTTTTTTTGCAGAGAAGAAAAAGCCATTTCTCCAGTTCATATTACATTTCAATATGAATCGCTGAAGCAATTTTGAAAGAGAAGAACAAAGGTCGAGAGTCACACTTCCTGATTTCAAAGCTTAGTGAAAGCTACTGTAACCAAAGCTGTGTGGTACTTACAGAAGGATGGACAGACAGACCAGTGGGATAGAATTGGGAGTCCGCAAGAAAACAAATAATCCAATTTAAAAACGGGCAGAAGACCTGAACATTTTCCGGAGAAGATGCGTAGATGGCTAAGAGGCGCATGACAAGGTGCTCAGCCAGCGGCACTCATCATCAGGGAAATGAAATCAAAACTGCAGTGAGATGTCCCCTCACACCTGTCAGCACGGCTTTCAATCAACAGCTCAAGAAAGAACAAGTGTTGGCGAAGATGTGCAGGAAAAGGAACCCTTGTGCACTCTTGGTGGGAACGCAAACTGATGCAGCCGCTCTGGAAAACAGTATGGAGGTTCCTCAAGACTTAAAAATAGAACTGCCCTAGACCCAACAATCACACTACTGGGTATTTGCCCCCCAAATACAAAAACACTGATTCAAAGGGATACATGCCCCCCGTGTTTGTTGCAGCATTATCTAGAACAGCCAAATTATGGAAAGAGCCCAGATGTCCATCGAGGAGTGAATGAATGGAGAAGACGTGGTACACGTATACAATGAAGTATTACTCAGTCATCAGAAACAATGAAATCTTGCCATTTGCAACAACAAGACTGGCTCTCGAGAGTATAATGCTAAGCAAAATATGTCAATCAGAGAAAGAGAGTTATGATTTCACTTGCATGGAATTTAATAAACAAAACAAATGAACAAAGGGGAGATAAAGAGAAACCAAGAAACAGACTCTTAACCATAGATAACAAACTAGTGGTTACCAGAGCGGAGGGATAGAGGAAATAGGTAATGGGGATTAAGAGGACTCTTATCATGGTGATCTCTGTAATGTATGGAATTGTTGAATCATTGCATTGTACACCAGAAACTCATATAACACTGCATGTTAACTATACTGGAATTAAAATTTAAAAACTTTGTTAAAAAATTGAGAGTTCAGAAACAAATCCATATGTTTGTGACCAAATGATTTTTTTAAATGTAAGTTTATGTGTATTTGTAGTTGTGATTTAAAAACCCATAAAATTTTCCATCTTAATCATTTTTAAGTGTGGTAAGTAGTGTCACATATATTCATATTGTGAAATAGATCGCCAGAACTCTCTATCTTGCAAAATTGACACCAGATACCCATTAAAAGATTCCCCATTCCCCTTTTCCCCACAGAATGGTAACCACCATTCTATTTTGTTTCGAATTGGACTATTTTAGAAACTTTGTATAAGAGGAATCACACAGTACTTGTGTTTCTGTGACTGGCTTATTTCACTTAACATAGCAAGCTCAGGGTTTATCCATGTATAGCATGTGACAGGATTTCCTTCCTTTTTAAGACCAAGTAATATTCCATCGTATGTGTGTACCACATTTGGTTTATCCATCTCTCCTTCCAACGACGTCTGGGTTTCTTTCCCCTCCTGAGTATTGTGAATACTGCTGCTGTGAACATGGGCGTGCAAATACATCTTTGAGACACTGCTTTCATTTCTTCTGGAGATACACCAGAAGTGGGATTGCTGGGTCATTTTTGACATGGTGCTATTTTTAATTTTTTGAGGAACCTCCCTGTTGTTCAGATCCATTTATGGCATTTGCATTCTTGGTAAGACTGAACCCATGATGACTAAACTAACAGAAGTTGCTGGGGAGGACCGTTAAGTGTAGGATAAGAGCCTTTGGTGGCTTCTGTATTTAGGCTTCTCTCTGAGATCACTACTCGGGAGTCCCTGTTGTGTTTATGGTACCTAATAAGAGTCTGGAGAACACCGATTTCAAAACATGTGCAAAGACACAGCCATAGGGAATCCTAGTCAGGGATCTTGTTCCTAGAAATTCAACCCATCCTTATCCCCTTTTCACTGATTTTTTTTTTTTAAGTGAACCCTTCCCCCTTCCTCCCTCCTCAGAAAAGTTCAGTGATACGAGCTTTGGGATGAGCGGGTGTCTCCAGGTTGTCCCCGAGTTGGCAGTTTTCCCTTCTGCCAGGAATACGCTGCCTTAAGACCCCGCTCCTTATTCTTGACGTCCCCATTGCTCATCTCCTTCCTAGGACTTGCAACACGTTTCAGTCGTTGTGTTGGTTTCCTTGATGTCCTCTGTCGGGTCTCGTAGAGGACACACCTGCTGCGTGCGCCCTGTTCGTGGGTGAAGCGGAGGTCGCACGGTGAACAGTCCCAGCGCGCCTGTTAAATGAGGGGGAAAAGGTCGCCCCAGGGCTACCGGAGGAAAACAGCGACCACGAAGGGACTCGAACCCTCAATCTTCTGATCCGGAATCAGACGCCTTATCCATTAGGCCACGCGGCCGGCCGGCAAGTCAGTCTTCTCCGCTGGGCGCCAAGAGTATGTAGCGCGGTGGGAAGGCGTCCTTCCCGCGGCCGGGATGCCGCTCCTCCAGAGCTCCTCGTTCGAGGTTAGCTGCACCGACAGCTGAGCTGCGGAGCCCGCGGAGCCCGCGAGGACGCACGGTCCAGTCTGGAGCCCGCGAGGACGCACAGCGGAGCTCGGAGCCCGCGAGGACGCACGGTCGAGTCTGGAGCCCGCGGAGCCCGCGAGGACGCACGGTCCGGTCTGGAGCCCGCGAGGACGCACGGTCCAGTCTGGAGCCCGCGAGGACGCACAGCGGAGCTCGGAGCCCGCGAGGACGCACGGTCCGGTCTGGAGCCCGCGAGGACGCACAGCGGAGCTCGGAGCCCGCGAGGACGCACAGTCGAGTCTGGAGCCCGCGGAGCCCGCGAGGACGCACGGTCCGGTCTGGAGCCCGCGAGGATGCACGGTCGAGTCTGGAGCCCGCGGAGCCCGCGAGGACGCACGGTCCAGTCTGGAGCCCGCGAGGACGCACGGTCCGGTCTGGAGCCCGCGAGGAGGCACGGTCCGGTCTGGAGCCCGCGAGGACGCACGGTCCGGTCTGGAGCCCGCGAGGACGCACGGTCCGGTCTGGAGCCCGCGGAGCCCGCGAGGACGCACAGCTCCACTGCAGGAAGGGGAAGCCGGCTGCCAGAGGGGCGCCCCTCCGAGGCGTTGACCGGTGCTCGGTGGCGCAGGTACGCGGGGCTGACGTTGCCACCTGTCCCGGGGCCCAGCCTGGAGGGCGCTGTGAGCTCCGGGCCCAAGGAGCGTCCCTGCCGTCGACGCGGCGGCGGGCCCTGGCTCGGCTGCGGGTTGGTGCGCGGAGCCGCAGGGTTTGGAACGCGGGAGGGGGCGGCCGCGGCTGGGAATCAAGCCGTAGCGCGGGTCCGTCCGCGGACTCGGTGGTTTGGGTCCCTCGGAGGCCGAGTTTTGGAAGCAAACCCAAGTCAGAGCAAAGTTCTCCCCTCCCCTCCCACTCTCCCACGGAGACGGTCTCTCCCGCCGACGTCTCCCGCGCCTCCCGGTTTCCCCGCACGACGTTCCCTGGGGGTTCAGGCAAAGCCAGCGTCTTCGCAGCGCGCGCTGTGGAGGCCCGGGGCCCGGGCGCAGCGACCAGGGAGAGACGCGCGGCGGCGCGGAGGGTGTCCCAGAGGAGCGCAGGCCCGGCGTGGTGTCGCGTGGCTTGTAGAAGCCGCTGCCCAGCAGGAACAGAGACGGAAATACCCCAGTTCGTCTTAGGAAGGTCGTGTCGGCGAGGAAAAGGGATCTCTTTGGATCTCTGGCTGTGTCCAGAAGAGATTATCAGGGTTATTTATTATAAAGCATTCGGCTTTGTTAGTGTAAGTTTTGGGTGAGGTGGGAGGCTTCATGAGGAAATGAAGACCCTAAGAAACGGCTGAATCCGAGTATTTCTGTGCTGGGTTTGGTGAAGAGTGAGGAGACAGATCGCAGAGTCAGAAAGCACGAGGTAAGTGTAGTGAATCCGACTGTGCTTACAAGGCCCGTTTGTAGGGTTCTTCGTCATTTCCCTCTGTTTTCTGCAGATAAGGACGCTCCTTTCCTCTCAGTATAGGGAAGGGGCCTCTCACTTGATGGTTTTATGACCTAATTCAGGGGTGGGAGGAGGGTCAGAGTGATTCGGGGGGCAGTGCCCTGAACCGCAGGGTCTCCGCTGGGTAAAAGGTGACAGATTTACTATTCCTGTTTGGCACCCACGGTCAGCTAAAATGTTTATTTCTGCAAGGAGTGACCGACTTTAACTTTAGGGCTGAAATCTTAAGAGATTTCCTTCAGAGAGGGAACAAGGAGATGTAAAGGAAGGAGGCGAAAGGGAAAACATTCTGACATCATAACATTTAAGCCTATAGCTATCTTCCTGTCTGGTCTGCAGTCCCAGTTTCTGGATTGTTGTTGACCATGACACGCCCCTCTGTCCTTAGGGATGCAGGGGAATTCTGTTCTCCACTGAAACAGAAACCTGTGGTTCCAAACCTGGGGGCTTTTCTCTAAAGGGGCGATGGGGGGAATAGAGAGGGTAGGGGGCAGGGAGAGGGGCTGACCGACAGCTCAGCAAACTCTGTAGGCCTGCCAGTTCGGTGATGGCCCAAAAGGCAGAAACAAAACCATTTGACACATAATTCTAAGACGAAGAACATGCTAGAGTTCGTGATTTTATTAATAATCTTTTGGTCAAAGAGTGAAAATACAGACGGAAAGAATCTTAATGCCCCCTAGCAAACAAATTTAGAAATTTGAAGGTGATTGCAGATCCAAGCTGGGAATAAGGTTTGCATGACAATTAAGCAGCACTCTCTAGAAACAGGTGGCCACATTCCAGAGGAGATAGCATTGAACTTTTAAAAAAACCCAAAACATTTATTTTTTAATTCACACTCAATTAGCCAAGGTTTAGTACATCATCAGTTTTTGATACAATGCTCAGAGATTCATTAGTTGAGTGTATCACCCAGTGCTCATCATACCACACTGAACTTCCGAAGTCTAAACTCTGTAGTGGATTCTCTTGGGTTTCTATCTTGACATCATTACATGTCCCCTAACCCAATTTTGTGCTTTTTCTTCCTTCCCTTTGTTGTTCTTATACTTGGTTACACTACACTGACCACACTATTCCTTAAATATGATGCTGGCTTTGGAATCATAGGGACGATCTGATTCTCCTAAGAAAACACTCACTTTTTAGTTTTAGGATATGGTGGCAGCATAGAAACAAGCTTCCCCGGTCTGCCTGGGAAAGTGTCCGATTTTTTAGTTCTTTTCCTTTTTAGACCCCATGCTGTACATTACATCCCCGGGACTTATTTGCCTGATAACTGGAAGTTTGTACCTTTTTATTCCCTTCACCCATTTCGCCCCCACTCTGGCAACCACTGATCTGTTCTCTGTATGGAAGAGAGTTTTGGGTTGTTTTGTTTTGTTTTAGGTTCTACATACAAATGAGATCATAACGGTATTTGTGTTTCACTGTCTGATTTATTCCACTTCGCATAAAGGCCTCAGGGTCCATCCGTGTTCTCACAAATGGCAGGATTTCCTTCTCTTTTTGGCTGGACCACATTTTTTTTATCCATTCATCCGTCAATAGACACATAGGCTTTCTTATATCCTGGCTATCGTAAGTCATGCTGCAGTAAACACAGGGGTGCAGATAGCTTTACAAATTTGTGGTTTTGCTTTTTTTGGATAAACACCCAGAAGTGGAATTGCTGGATCACGTGGTAGCTCTGTTTTTAATTTTTTGAGGATTCTCCATACTGTTTTCCATAGTAGTTGCACCAATTTGGAGTTTGAATTTTTCCAAATTCCTTTTGACTCCTACTGAGATCATTTCATTTTTTTCTCCTTCAGGCTATAAATTCATCTTAATAATGGATTCTTTTTCCTGATGATAAATCATTCTCAGTTTCCTGGAAAAAATATTGGTTCAATATGGTGTTCATTTTAACATGCTAACATTTTATTCATCATTTTTGCAACAGTACACATGAATAAGATTAGTCTTCATTTCCTTTTCATTCTGCTTTGGCAAGTTTTGGAGTCAAGTTTATACAAGGTAGCTTAAGTGAACTGGAAAAATTATTATTATTTTTTTAATTCTTTAGTGGGGCCTGGTGTGACTCAGTCGGTTAAGTGGCTGCCTTCCACTCAGGTCATGATCTCAGGGTCCTGGGATCGAGTCCTGCATCAGGCTCCTTGCTCAGTGGGGAGCCTGCTTCTCTCTGTCCCCCTGCCTGCCACTCTGCGTGCTTCTGCTCTGTCTGCCTGTCAAATAAATAAATAAAATATTTTAAAAAATTAGGGGTGCCTGGGTGGCTCAGTGGGTTAAAGCCTCTGCCTTCGGCTCAGGTCATGATCCCAGGGTCGTGGGATCGAGCCCCGCATCGGGCTCTCTGCTCTGTGGACAGCCTGCTTCCTCCTCTCTCTCTCTGCCTCTCTGCCTACTTGTGATCTCTGTCTGCCAAATAAATAAATAAAATCTAAAAAAAAAAATTATTTAAGTTCAATTTAGTTAATGTATAGTGTATTGTTAGTTTCAGGGGTAGAGGTTAGTGATTCATAAGTTGCATACAATGCCCGGTGCTCATCACAGGTGCCCTCCTTAATGTCCATCAGCCAGTTAATCCATCCTTCCCACCCCTCCCCTCCAGCAGCCCTAACTTTGTTTCCTAGAGTTTAGAGTCTCTTATGGTTTGACTCCCTCTCTGTTTTCATCTTACTTTATTTTCCCTTCCCTTCCCCTATGAGGAAAACTTAATGTTTAAAAATATACTGCAAAACAGTTTAAATGGTATTGGAAATGTACATAATGTTATTTCAGTCTGTCATCATGTTAGGTGACCACATTGCTTTTCTCTAACCAGCTGCTCAAGGACTTCTGAAAATTGATACTGTTTCCTGAATATGTTTTCAGTTTTCGGTTCTCTGCAAAGTTTGGAGCTGTTCAGATACGGCCCTGGAAAGCTACTGATGGAATGAGTTGGGGATAATTAGGGGCAGCTCAAGTTCCCTGAAAACCAATAATTTCAGAGTTCTTTTCTTTTTTTTTTTTTATTACAGACTTGTCCAATAAGAAGTTATTTCAAGTTGGAGTACGTCAGCTTTAAGAATGTTCTTCTCTAGCAAGAAAAGAAAGTCAAGACTGAGGTCAGAATGCTGAGATTCCAATTGGCCGCATGTCCGTATCTTGCTAAGCAGCACCGGGTACAAGGAAGGCGCGTGCTACTGGTGGTACTAACATTGTCTTTTCCAACACAGTCAGTGGTATCCTGGCCACAAATAACTCTTAGCAGCAGGCTGGATTAGAAAGCAAAGCTGTTGTGAGCAAGACTCAAGCTTGCAGAGGGGAGCCCCAGTAGAGTTCAAGCCCAGCACCTCAGCATTTGGCTATCGCAGCCCTCGACCTCATCATTCCTTGTATGTCGATATCAATCGTAATGTTTTGCTACAACATCACAATGATTGGGGTAAACATGGGTGATTTTAAAAATCCAGTGGCAGGGCAGATCCATGCCTTATGGAACCCAAAACTTATATAATATTGGGGCACCATCTTTAAGAAAAAAATACAAAACTGTGAATACAAAATTAGCTATGAAAGTAAACATTTATTTAGAATAAGAGAACAGGGATGCCTGGGTGGCTCAGTGGGTTAAGCTGCTGCCTTTGGCTCGGGTCATGATCCCAGGGTCCTGGGATCAAGTCCCACATCAGGCTTTCTGCTCGGCAGGGAGCCTGCTTCTCCCCTCCCCTCTCTGCCTGCCTCTCTGCCTACTTGTGTGATCTCTATCAAATAAATAAAATCTTTAAAAAAATGTAGAATAAGAGAACAAATGGAAACAAATTACAAATTATAAAAAAGTTCATGAATTCTACAGACATTACAAAAAGTTAACTTATTATTATACCTCTGTTTCCTCTACATTGTTTAGCTGCATTATTTTCGATTACCTTTCATATAATAACAGTTTTGTAGCATTATTTTCTATAGAGAGAAATAGATAATTCAGTCTTCTAACATGGTTAAATTATTTTTTAATATGGTTTAGAAAAGGTGTTTTTGTTTTTTTGTTGTTGTTGTTTGCTTCTTTTCTTTCTTTTTTTTTTTTTTTTTTTTTTTTGCTTCACAACTGATTGTAATGCCAAGCATATTTTTTGAACTGTTGTTACATTTGGGAAATACTTGAAGGTTGTTTTGTTTTGTTTTGTTTCAAAGATTTATTTATTTGAGAGAGATCATGGGAGAGGGAGAGAGAATCCCAAAGAAACTGCACTGAGTGGGGAGCCCTGGACCTGGGGCTCGTGGGGCTCAATCTCATGACCCTGAGATCATGACCTGAGATGAAACCAAGGGTTAGATGCTTACCCCCACAGAGCCACCCAGGCACCCCTGAAGCTTTTTCTAGTATGAACTGCATTTCCACGCTTCCATAGCATCCCCGGAAGAGGGAGTGAAAAAGAACCATGGCTGGGAAAGGAAGTGTGACGGGAAACTCACGGGAGCCTGCAGGCCAGGAGCTCCAAGTCCTCTTGCAGAATCCAAGATGGTGGCTAATCCTTGCTTTTCTGGTGTTTAGAAAATGGTAAAAGAAAACCATTTAGGTGATCCAAACAAACTTTTACACTTCATGAAACTGACATTCTCCTTTCAGAGAACTGCAAAATGGGGGTAAAAGGCAAGAAACTTTATAGTATAAAGAATAAAGAACAAAGAAGAGAAAAAACATTGCTGATCGGCTGGGCCACATCAACCTTGTCTAAATCCTGTTTACCCGAGAGAGTAAGAGAGTGAGAAGGCCCGCAGCTGGCCGAGCATTTGGGGAATGACTGGATATTCTGCAGTTCTGGCCAAGCAGGTCATCCACAGGGACGTGGAACTTACCTAAGTCTAGGTTTGCTGCTGTGGCACCCCCTGGCAGGAGTGGCTCCAGCCTGGGTTTGGAAAGTGATTTAAACAAGTGTTTACGTAAGAAGAAGGAAACAATAGAGAAGTTATTTGGAAGAATTCCAGAATGATCTGAATTCCCTCTGTAACTTTTACTTTCTCAATACTTTCACAAATGCAGAAAGAGTCAAAATAAGTCAGAAATAAGATTATCTACCTGTCTGGGTGGGATCTCTAGGGATTCCCCTTTCTCTTCCTCTGCCGTGGATCTGGAGTAGTGGAAGGGCAGGGAGGGTGGAATCATGAGCTCCTATTTTCCTCCTTGGGCCTTTGCAAGAAGCTTTCCATGAGCAAGTTCCACGTGGGGCTGGCTCTCTGAAGCTGAGGAAGTTTCCTGTACAGTACAACAGAAAGACACAGAAATGGAAAGTGAAGAAATTCAGAGATGACTCCAGGTAGTTCAACAACCAATAGGAATTCTAAACAAGAGAAGGAAGATAATGAGAAGACAGAAGAAAAGAAGAAGAAAGGACAACAACAGCAAAAACTTATCAAAGAAATATTTTTAAATATGTTCCTAGAATCAAGGGCTATGAATTTACAGATTAAAGGTGAATTAGTTAGGATCCTTCTAACTGCATAAAACCAAACAACTCCCCAAATATGTAATGACTTAAGTAGAAAGGAAATGTATTTCTTGTACACACACAGTAGAGAATAGGGTCCTGATCAATGGGGGGGGGGGGGTGTTCCTTCAATCAACAGGTCAAGGACCCAGATCCTTTCAGTGTGTGGCTCATCATCTTCAACACATGGTTTCCAAGTCTGCCTGCTCATTAGGAGAGTTGATGGAGAAAGAACTCGGAGGACTGGTTAAGAAATGTTCTTATGGGGCCCCAGGGTGCCTCCGCTGGTTAAGCCACCAACTCTTGGCTTAGGCTCAGCTTATGATCTCGGGGTCCACAGGCTCCCTACTCAGTGAGGAGTCTGCTTCTCCCTCCCACCCTTCTCCTCCCTGCTCTCACTCCCTCTCAAATAAACAATCTTGAAAAGAAAAGTCTTTATGATTCAGCCCTGAAGAGCAACAAATCACAGCTATTTTCGTGGGGACTCTGTTCGGCAGGCAGACAAAAATCAAAATCCCTACATCCAAGGTCTCTGCGGACTTCCGGAGCCATGGTTATGAGACTTTTCCAGGAGCTGTCCCAGACGTGTCTAGAAATTCCTGCCCCAAACCAAACTCATGCTCCTCTTCTGGAGCATCCCACTGACCACAAATAAAGCCGAATTACTAGGCAGACGCTGGCCTGCTCCCAGCTTGGTGAAAGACAGGACACCCACTGAGTCCAGCGGGCTCTAAATCCTGTTTACCCGAGCTCTTGTCCCGGCCCACAGGTCCCCCGCCGCCCCCACCTCTGCAGCCCCTGCGGGATTAGGCCTTGCGCCCGGCTCCCGGGGAGCACCTGCAGCGCCACGCGCCGAGCAGCCTTCCCTAGAGCAGGACAGACCCCGGGCCGTGGTTCACTGATTAACGAACCGTGGAGCAGCCGGGCCCGCCATGCTCTGGCGACCAGTTCTGGCTCTCCCTGTCTCCCGCGCGCTGCCCTTCAGACTCGTTGTCACCCGCGGGCTCTGCACACCCAGCCTCCGCCGCAGGCGCCCCCTTCCGCGCTCTCGGCCGTCGGCGCGGGCTCCGGCCGCGAGAGGGCGCTGCACGCGCCGCCACGCCGGGGGCTCTCGGCGCCCGGGGCGCCACGACTCGCCGCGGCAGGTGCGACCCCCGCGGGTGCTCCACGCGCGGCCGCCCCGGCCCCGCCGCGCTTCCGCTCCTCCGCCCTCCGGCCGCCCTTCCCCGCGCCGGGGCCGCCTCCCGCGCCTCACCGGCCGGCCGCACGCCGGAGTCTAGGACGGGAGGCCCAGGACTGAGCCTGCGCGGCAAACCGCGGTCCGCCGCGGCTGCCCTCGGCGGAGAGGAGCCATAGCGGCGCTCCCGAGCCTCTCCCGAGCGCGAGGGGGTGTAGCTCAGTGGTAGAGCGCGTGCTTAGCATGCACGAGGCCCCGGGTTCAATCCCCGGCACCTCCACTTTTAGGATCACCGTTTTGGATGCGATTTTTGCCTCCCTGGTCGCCTCCTCATTTAGGTTGTGTCTGCTGCTCGCTTACTCTCTCCTTTCGTTCCCTTGCGGTTCCTTGAACGCACACGGAAAACAAGGAGAACGCACGCGTCTCTGTCCCAGGCCCGGGCAGCCCCCCGGCTGCCAGGCCTGGGGGCACCTGCTGGCTCCGGATCCCCCGCCCCGCGCC
>ML104632.1:0-35057 GCA_003697995.1 Taxidea taxus jeffersonii | reverse complement strand
CGGGTGCGGGCGACGGGTGCGGGCGACAGTGCGGGTGACGGGTGTGGGCGACGGGTGCGGACGACGGGTGCGGGTGACGGGTGCGGGCGACAGTGCGGGTGACAGGTGTGGGTGACGGGTGCGGGTGACGGGTGCGGGCGACGGGTGCGGGCGACAGGTGCGGGCGACAGTGCGGGTGACAGGTGCGGGTGACGGGTGCGGGTGACGGGTGCGGGCGACAGTGCGGGCGCCAGGTGCGGGAACCTGGCCCGGGCGGGGTCCGCACCCGTCCTCCTCGCTCGCCTCGGCTCCGGCGCAGTATTTCTGTGTCCCCGCGCGGCGCCCTGTGGCTTCCTGGCAGCCCGCGAAGCGCGGAGAGGAGGGCGGGGAGGCGCGAGAGAAACCTGGTGCCCGGCCTGGCGGGGTGCGGGGAGGCCCCGCGGAGCGGACAGATGGGCCCCCCCGGGCCTCCGCTCTGGAGCGTGGTTTCTCTCCTTTGGGCGACAGGGACTGCGCGGCTGCAGCGGAGGTTTCGGAGAGCGCGGGAGACGCGGGGGCCCGGGGCCGGGGAGTCCCGGGCGGAACCTCCGAAGCGCCCGCGCTGCGCTTGAATGGGCTCTGGCGCCGCGGCCTCCTCGCGGGGGTGTAGCTCAGTGGTAGAGCGCGTGCTTAGCATGCACGAGGCCCCGGGTTCAATCCCCGGCACCTCCACTTTTGCTCCGGCCCGTCCTCGCTGCCTCTGCCCCTTTCCCGGGGCTGCGGCGTCCGCGGGCCTGGGGACGCGCGGGGGGCGTGGCCTCGCGTCCGTTTAGCAAGAGTGTTAGTAGAGCAGGCGAGGAAAGGTGAGAGGGGCCTGAGAGAGAACCACGCGGCCCCGGGCCATTTCCCTCGTCCTCCGCGTGCCGGCCGCGGTCGTCTGCGGGCGGCCGGGGCGTGCCAGGGCGGGACGGCGTGCGGCCCGGCTCGTCTGCGCGCCCACCCAGCACCGCGCTGCGCTGCGGGCTGAGCCGGTGCGGAGGTCCCGTCCCCCGGGCGGAGGCGCGCCCTCGCGTGGCCGCGGCCGGGATGGGCGCCCCCGAGGGCCGCCTGCAGACGCGGGTGTCGGCGCCTGCCGGGCCCCGCGAGCGAGAGCCTGGGGCCTGAGCCTCCGGGTGCTGGGTGCTGGGTGCTGGGTGCTGGGACGGCTCAGGACGGCGTATCTGATGCGTCGGTCTTTTCACTTTTTCCCACTTCCGATTCCGATAATTGCAGAAATGTCCTTCTATTGTTGGGCCATTTCTGTGTCCTAATCATTGACCTTGTTCTCTCCCATGGTAATATAGTATTTGTTAGTATTTTCCGAATCAACACACATAATTGAATTTGATGGGAAGTTCCTTTTTATTTTAAATAAAAATGTGCAAGTTTTGCAATCAAGACTGTACTAACTTCCGATGTGAACCTTTTTGTGTGGAGCTTCTAGTAATCTAACTGGTACCTAGGTTTCTCCAGGAGCAATTTAGGGGTTAATTACGCGATGACACTGGCAACTTTCACAGTTGTGTGTTCACACATCAAACAGCCTAGATAATATCCCACCGTCCTCCCAACACTCACACACTCACACAAGCACGTGCAAGAGCTCGCAGGGCTCTGTGGACGCCATTGCTCCAGCACTCAGTTCCAGAGAGAACTGGCACGCCTGCCTCCTCCTATCTATGCCACCCGCCCATGAGCCCACCAAGAGAGAAACTCTGCCGAGTCCATAAGGTCGCCTGAATTTTAAGAGACTCAACGATGTACTTACTAATATAGTAAAGACGTACGATGAATGAAGAAGTGAGAACACCTACTAGGAGACTGGTACCAGGAAATGAGTCTTTTGGGTGTTCCACAGAAGCTTCTAGGCCACGGTGCTAACCACTGTGAATCCTAGGGGTTGAGACCAGTCTGGGAAGAAGAGTTCTTTTGCTTTGGTTTCCACAGCCATCAGTAGAGGAGTTCCTGGACCCCTGCAGGGTCCAGCCAAGCACTCAGGTCTGGGCGTTGGGTGGGGTTCACTGTGCTGCATCTGGGGCGGACCCTATAGATGGATATGTTGAATGCCACATGCCCCAAACCACACCCATCTCCTCCTCTCCATCCTCTCTGCATCCCCTGCCACGGCAATGAGAACAAACCTCTCTTTTCTGCTTGGGAGAACTGCAGGGTCTCTTTCTCCAGTCTCCCTCTCCTTCTGGCTCTGGAGAGCAGAGGGGAAGCAGGTCTCTGCATCCCGTGTCTTGCTACCCACTAAGTTACTTTCAGAATTCCACACTTCTTTCGATCCCTGACTCTGCCGTTGGCTCTCCCCTTTGGCATGATCGTCCTGGAAGATCCCTCTGCCCTCCTCAGCTGCTCCAGGCTCTAAGAGCTCGGAAGAGCCTGTGGTCCGCAGTCGCTGACCCAACTGCTCCCCTAGGGCTTTCCCATCAGAATCTTGCCCTTAACGTTCCTGTGGAGCCAACAGCAAAAGCAACAAGAGCTGTCCCTGGGAAAGGCGGCCAGTTTTCCCACGAATGTTTTCAATATTGTGTGCCCCCTTTCAGGCTTCGTTTGCTGAAGGATCAGTCTCCCTCCACAGCCCCTGGGGCTCTCTGTCCTGAAGGAGTCACTCCATCCACCTGCTGCAGAGGCGAGTACAAGCCCTGGGATGCAGGGTGGGGGGGGCGGGATGCAGGGAGGCCGTCCCCGCCCCCATCCCCGCCCCGTCCCCGTCCCCACCACGCTACACCAGCTCAGCAGAGGAGCATGTGCTTCACAGGTACGAGGCCCGGGCTCAACCCAGGAACCTGCAGCCTCTGGCACCTCCTCCTTAAAGGATGCCGAGGGCGCCACCCTCCTTTCTTGCTTCCCTTACTCACTCGTTGCCTGCTCACCAGAAAAGCACCCACTTGACCCAAGATGATCGTTTTGACTCTTCCCTATTTAGACCCCTCGAGCCTCAGAGCCACTCAAGGCGGCAGGCAGACTAGAGTCCATGCGGTCTCTTGGTTTCCTGCGGCAGGTGCGGCGCGTTGACCCCCCGTGGCTGGGTGCCGCCACCTGCCTGGGCCTCGGGGTCGCACTGTCCCCTCCCCTGCGCATGGGAGACCTCCCTCTGCATCTCTCTCGTGAGAATGGCTGTGCTAACAGTGGACCCACCGCACTATCCAAAGCGAGGGCCCCACTTCGAGACCCCAAATGTAATCATCCCCGCAAAGACATTCCTTCCGTGTAAGGGACGCAGGGGCCAGGGCCTGCGACCTGCATCTTGGGAGCCTTTATTCAGCCTAGGATCCCCTAAACTCCAAACAGCAGGTGGGCACCATACCCAAAACCTGCCATGTTGGCCTCTGTTTCCCACTACAATTGAGAGAAGGAAAAACGGAGAAGGGAAGAAGAAAAAGAAGAGGTCTGAGGGAAAGTACTTTAGTTTCCTTTCTTTCTCGTGAAGTTTGTGGGAGGGAGAATCACATCTTCCGTCTGACTTTTCTACTCATCTCCTTCTCCATCACCAAAACGTTGGGCCAACCCCATGCAGAGGACACTGTGTGGCGGGGGGGCGGGGGCACAAAATGACAACATTTGAGGCCAGACTCTGCCAAACGTTAAAATGAACACAAAACTGCTTTAATCGCCCAGATGGTCTGCATGTGCGCACTGCGATTTGCTCGACACTTCCCTTGCCTGTCATCGCTGCCCGCTTTTATCATGCCTTTTCTGAAAAGTACACCTGGAAATGTCCATTAACATCGAACATGCTACTACGAAGAAATGGCAAAACAGAAAAAAAAAACTTTTGGTATGTGCCAAAATGGTAACTATTAGCTGTCCAAACAAGAAGACACATGGTTCATGGATGTCTGAGACATCCCACTGCAGGGAAAGAACGGTCATTCCCTCTACGGCTGCATTTTCCAGGCGCTCCTCCAAACTTCTAGTCCACTGAAAACCTCCCTCAAGGGCTGTTATGGTTTCAGTCCAAAACTACCTGCCCCCGTCATCTCGCCGAGCACAGAGAGGAAGAGTGCTCCAGCTCCCGTCACCACTGTTTCCTCCCCAGCCGTGGCAGCCCCTCTCTGCTTCCCAGCTCTGAGAAAGAAATTCAGACTCCTCCCGATGTCTTCGTGTGAAAGAGAAACAGAGCAACACACCTGCTCAATTCTAATGTTATAAATGGTGGGCAAGACTGCATCTTTGTCTCTGCGTGGCAGTATTTTAAATAGGGTGGGAACCACCTGAGAAGCACTTACTGTCCAAAGGTCGGGACAAAGACCACCTCTCTCCCTCAACCAACAAATCACTGTATCATCTACCTACCTACCTACCTACCTAGAGACATTATTATCTTTCTATACTATTTGAGAACCATTTCTGGACATTATGTCTTTTTGTCCACAATCTTTTTATTGCAAACTTCCTCCATAATCTTTTTATTATACATGGCAGCATATTTCTTAAGAGCAAGGACATTTCCTTACCACGGCACAGATTTCAAATTCAGAAAATTTAACACTGGTAAAATAATATTATCTAGTATACAGTCTACATTAACTTAAATTTTACTAACAAAATCCTTTATAAAAATTTCTGTCCCAAACTAGGGTCCATTCCAGCACCATGTATGAATTTAGTTACTCTTTAGTCTTTTTAAATCTAGAATGGTTTCTCAAGCTTCTAGTTTGTTTGTTTTAGATTTTATTTATTTATTTGACAGATAGAGATCATAAGTAGGCAGCGAGGCAGGCAGTGAGAGAGCAGGAAGCAGGCTCCCGGCTGAGCAGAGAGCCCGATGCGGGGCTCGAACCCAGGACCCCAGGACCCTGAGATCCTGACCTGAACTGAGGGCAGAGGCTCAACCCACTGAGCCACCCAGGCACTCCTCAAACTCATTTTTTCATGGGGTCGACATGTTTCTGAATAGCGCATGTCTATGATTTTGTAGAATGTTCTTCAATTTATGTTGTGATTAGACTGAGGTTGTGAATATTTGGGAGGAATATCACACAAATGGTGTTTCCTTCCATTACATCAGAAGGCACGTGATGTCAGTTTTCCCCATTATTAGTAATGTTTGCTTTGATCACTTGGTTAAGGTTGTGTTCGTTCACCAGGTTTCTTCCCTTAAAATGATCATTTCTCCTTGTAATTAATAAGTAACCTATAAGGAAATACTCTGAAACTGTATAAAATCCTGATCCTCATCAAAATTTTACCTGTGTTTTTAGCACTGATTTATGAATTTTGTCTGAATCTATCATTGTTCTGATGGGGGCCAAGGGGTGATTTTCTAACTTATTTTTATTTCTTTTTTTTTTTAAGATTTTATTCATTTATTTGACAGACAGAGAGCACAATTAGACAGAGAGGCAGTCAGAGGAGGGGGAACCAGGCTCCCTGCCGAGCAGAGAGCCCATGCGGGGCTCGATCCCAGGGATCATGACCTGAGCCGAAGGCAGAGGCTTTAGCCCACTGAGCCACCCAGGTGCCCCCTTATTTTTATTTCTATTATTACATCACACACTGCCACAAGGAAAATTTACCCTTCCTCCATATTTATTTATTGAAGTATCGGATTATAATCACTTGTCATTATTCATGCTCAAAGCATGTCCATTTGACCAGTGAGAGAGGCCCTTCAGGTTGGCTTCTGGGTCCTTCTGAACTGTCTGCATCATTTTTAAGCACCGACATTCTAGCACAGAAAGATGCCTTAGGTCCGTCTTGTTCATCCCCAGGGAAACTACAGACAACTGTAGTCGGGAGAGGGTGGTCCAAGGTCTTCCAGAGCCCAGCCGAGGCAGGGGGTGTAGCTCAGTGGTAGAGCGCATGCTTAGCATGCATGAGGCCCTGGGTTCAATCCCCAGCACCTCCAGTTTTGGTTTCCATTCTCCACCTGCACTTCTCCCGTGTCCTGCTGCCCCAGATGGCTCTGGTCAAACTGGGCTTGCCCTGGCTGCTGCTGTTCTTTCTTAACCTCTCTGGGGGCACAAGAGGCAGTTTTGCTCACTCCTGAAGTTCGCTGTTCACTCTGCTATTGGCCCAGTCTGAGCAGGCCGCGCACACCGCAGTGTCTTCAGGTGAGCCGGGAGACCCCAGGCCCTGAGGCCCTGACCCCCCCGTTGAAAAGATGTTGCCAAAGGTTCTAGGTCGCAGGGTAGAGAGAATTCAAGGAGGGCCTCAAGATGTGAGAGCAGGCAGCTAAAGGGAGACAAGGCTGTGTGCCCTCGGGCTTGGGTTCTGCCTTTCATTGACAGCTGCTTGCAGTGAGGTGGGGACACCTCACCCCTGCAGGAAGCCAGGGAGAGATGGGCACGCACCGTTGCCAGCCTTGCCTGCCCGCAGATTCTGTTCCTTCTGAGGATGCTTTTCTTTGTCCTCCTCCCCTTCCTTCCTCCCCGCACCAGGCGCCCCGCTGTGTGCACCCAAAGACTTCACTGCAGCCCAGCCGCCCCTAGGACCCCTAGGACTCATCGCCCACTTCAGTCTCTGCACTGACCCTTTCCACATCGCTTTCTAGTGTCCCTTCTCCCTTGGCTCCCAGTTCAGCTCTGCCCTGCACGGGGGGAGGCTTGGCCTGGCTGGGGACGGACCCTCAGTAGATGAACGTTGTTTCCTGTGCTGGGGAGGAAGAATCTGGAAAAGAATGAAAATAGTTTTGGAGAAGATCATCCAAAACCTCACATCCAAATTTACCCTCCTACCAAATTCGGGCTAAAGGCCAGAAAGCCTTGACTAGACACAGGGATTTGAGAACCTGTCCAGAGAAACTCAGGGTTTCATTACAATTCACCCGAAGGGGGTGGGGGTCACTCCTGGTTGCCATTTCCTGCCTCCAGAGAAAACTGTTCGTGAAATTCTGAAAACCCCTGAAATTGTTTCTACCTTATTTAACCAGAGGAGTCCAGAGTCCCTGCACTGTCGAACTGTAAGAGTTTCCAAGGCTTACAGATGGATAAAACCGGTTTTCAGGCACCAGTGTGGAGACCACAGTTTGAAAAGCGGTAATGAAAAGGCAGTGTTCTGCGGGGGAGGGAGGTTTTCAAGGACTTCCTTCTTTCCCGGCTTCTTTTCTTGTTATTTAAACTGAGGCTTAAAGTAAAATGCTTAAGCCTTAACTACTGAGCTGGCTGGCTGGGACAGATTCCTGCACCAGGTAACCAACACCCCAGTCTAAGAGCCGAGATTTCTCAGCTCCCGGGAGCTTCCTTGGGCCTCATCACAACTTGTATCACTTTCTGACATCTACCATCATAGAGTAGTTCTTCTCGTGCTTTGAAATAATATAGACTCAGACAACATGTACTCATTTGAGTTTTAGACAACGAAACCATACATTTGTGAGGAATTTACAAGACAAAGGGGTTTGGGCTTGGGGCGGTAAATGGGGAAGAAGTAACAAAGCTTATTTATATGCCTTTCTCGGTCTGCCCCCTGGCTCTGTGCTGAGGATGTCTCCCACCCTCTCGGTCTGGGGAGGGTGCCCGTCCTGTCGGAGACCTAGCTCCTGCTTTCGGGGACACCAAAGAGAATCAGAGTGTCCTTGCACTAGCTGTTGCTCGGATGCCTTTAATACAAAATGATCAGTGCGCCAAAATGACGTGCTTTGGGGTGGTGCGTCCTACTCCCTTTCACAAGGGCAACAACACTCCTGCGTTTCTCTTAGGCGTAAGTGTGGAGGCTCAGGGCCGGAGGTTATAGGTTTGTTTAGTTACGGTCAGTATTTGTGGGGGTAGCTGGCAGGCTCACATGATGGAGCCTCTCGGTCTTGTGGTTGTGAGTTAGAGCCCCATGTTGGGTGGAGAGATCACTCAGAAATAAAATATTAAACAAATGTTTCCAAGTGGCCTCCCAGCGCGGGTGCGTTCACAGTCCGTTAGCAACGCGTGAGAGTCCCCGTCGCCCGCACCCCCAGCAGGACGTCACCCTGTCTGTTCCCAGTTGCCTGTGATGCTGGTGAGAAGCAGGAAGCAGTGATGTTAAATCTGAATTTCCCTCTCAGCAAAGGATGTTGAGCACCCTCTACAGTGCTTAGTGGTTATCTGGGGTGTGCCCTTTCCTGATGTGTGTTCATTTGCTCTGTTTGAGATTTTAATCTTTTCTTGGAGTTTTGTAGTTCTTCACATATCCCAAATAAGAGTCTGCTGTAATTTAGAGTGTTGAAATATCTTCTCAGAGTGTGGCTCATTGGCCTTTCTTTTTTAAAAGATTTATTTGAGAGACAGAGACAGCAAGAGAGAGCACAACTAGGGAGGAGAGAGACAAGCAGGCTCCCCACTGACCAGGGAGCCTGATGTGGGAATGGGAACCGGGACTCTGGGATCACGAGCTGAGCCAAAGGCAGACGCTTAACCCACTGAGCCCCCCAGGAGCCCCTCCCCGCTTTTAAAGATTTATTTGTCCGGGCGCCTGGGTGGCTCAGTGGGTTAAGCGTCTGCCTTCAGCTCAGGTCATGATCTGAGGGTCCTGGGATCCAGCCCTGCATCGGGATCTCTGCTTGGGGGGAGCCTGCTTCCCCCCACCCCCTCTCTGCCTGCCTCTCTGCCTACTTGTGATCTCTGTCTGTCCAATAAATAAATCAATAAAATCTTTTTTAAAATAAAGATTTAGTGATTTATCTATTTTCATCTTACTTTCTTAGGGAGGAGCAGGCCTGAAAACTTTCCAAGAAGAGGAAACGGAAAAGGAGAGAGATGCTGAAGACCCAGGAGAAAGGTCCATCCGGTGACCTTCCTGGTGAGTTGTTACTAAGATTTTACTGACTTGTTTTAAGGAAGGGGTGAGGGCGAGCGAGCATGCGCAGGGGGAGGAGAAACTCGCCGCGGGGAAACACCCCCGAGTCCCCGCACGCTCCCCGCGCACGCTCTGCACCGCGCCGCCCGGGGGTGTCCCCGACGCCCGCGCCCCTGCGCCCGGGGCCCCGCGCGGGCCACACCCCGGGAGCGCAGGGGAGGAGGCAGGCGGCCCGGCCCGTGTCCTCAGCCCCGGGCAAGGAGCCCGCCGCCGCCTGCGCTGCTCGTCCGCGGTCTCTGCCCGCGCGTGGCTTCGGCCGAGGCGGCGGCGGCGGGCGGGGACGAGCAGGGTCGGCGGCGGGGCCCGGCCTGCGGGTGCGGAGCTGACGGCGCGGGGGAGCGCGGGGGACTGCAGGCCCGCAGGTGCCGCTCGGGGCCGGCGCCCGGCAGCCCGGTTTTGCCTCGGCGTGGGGGTCCCCCCTTCATAGCCGCGCCCCAGGGCCAGCCGCGGATGTGGACCGACCGCCTGCGCCGCTCTCTGCGAGCCCACCAGGCCGGGCGCCCCTCTCGCTTGCTCTCGGTGCACCCAGCTTTCCTGGGAAGTCTTAACGGACAGAGTAACTTTATTTAAAGTTTTAAAACCTAAGAATTCCAATATGCTACATGCGGTTCCACCTACCATTCATTTCTGTTTCGATGGAGTGTGTGTGTGCGTGGGGGGGGGTGTTTTGATCACCGCAATGGGGGGCTGAAAACCCGAAAAGGAGCCCTGGCACTGTGCGGAGTCGGAGGTGTGCGGTGTGCGGATGCACGTGGCTGTCTATGTGCGAGGACAGTTTTGCAGTCAGGAGATCTGGGGTTACATCTTGTGTCCACTGTTACTAAACTGCTGGAATCAGGGACACTCTTGAGCATCATGGAGCTTTTAAAAGGTTCTAAAAACGTTGAGTTTCCTTGTTGACAGGACACGCCTTTCAGCCTTGCCCCCCCCCCCCCCCCATCTAGAATTGCACATGTTAAGTGATTTCTGTCCTGGTATTCAGGAAAGAGTGAAAATAGCATTGCAGTAAGAATTATTCTGTTCAACATTCACAAGGGAGCTTAGAACACAGAAAAATCAAAGTCAAGGGACAGTAAAGTCATCAAAACTCAGGCACAAATACCCCATATCTTTCTTCAACTTCTTTTTTGAAGTTATTTGTTGGGAGGCACCTGGATGGCCCAGTGATCCCAGGGTCCTGGGATCACCCTCCCCCCATCGGGCTCCCTGCTCAGTGGGAAGCCTGCTTATCCCGCTACCACTGCCCCTGCTTCTGTTCCCTCTCTCTCTCTCTGCCAAATAAATAAATAAAATCTTAGAAAAATTAAAAAATTATTTGTTAGGAAGAATAGGTAATTCTTGTGTCATTTTGAACTGTTATCTTTTCAAATTTCTGTCTTGGTTTCACAGTATCTGGGTTTTTTAAAATTATAAGATTTATTTATTTTGAGGAGGAGAGGGGCAGAGGGAGACAGAGAGAGAGAACACCAAGCAGACTCTGGCTGAGCACAGAGCCCAATGCTGGGCACGATACCACGACCCAGGAGATCATGACCTGAGCTGAAACCCAGAGTCGGATTCTTAACCGACTGGGCCCCCCAGGTGCCACCACAGTACCTGTTTTTCCCTGACAACTCTGGACACTGTCAGGAAAATAGCCTGTAGTACTTCCGCGGTAAGAACTGCCTCAAATTGCAAGTGGAAAATTGGTACAAAATGAGAGTCAACATCAGGGTAGGGACACTGACTTCACACACTTTGTCCATTAGCCACACAGCCCTCCTCAGCTCAGGCTCTTGCATTCTTTCTCATTAAAAAATATTTGATCAGACAGCATTGCCACATGCTTTACTGCCTAGCTCACAAATGCTTCCTTTACATTCTGTTGAGGGTGGAGGTCTAGGGTAATTCCCAGACATAATTAGTCTTCCACTCAGTATTTTAAAAATGAGGTCCATGGGGGCGTCTGGGTGGCTCAGAGGGTTGAGCCTCTGCCTTCAGCTCAGGTCATGGTCTCAAATCCCCGCATCGGGCTCTCTGCTCCGAGGGGAGCCTATTCCCCCCCCCCCTCCGCCTGCCTTTCTGCCTGCTTGTGATCTCTCTCTCTGTATCAAATAAATAAAATCTTTTAAAAAAAGAGGTCCATGATGTCTATATAGAAAGAGAATGTCTGTAAAGATCAAAGAAGATCATTCATATGAATGCGTTCTGCAAGTTCATGCATTGTATGAAAGACTGTGTTTCATAGTCTCTGGCTCTAAGATTCTCCCAAAAGAGCACTAAGCAGATAATGTCTTCTGTAGCCAGAGCCGTCCTGTGGAAATAGAATAAAGCCATAAATGAGAGCCGCGTTTGTGATTTTACATTTTCTAGTAATCACATTAAAAAATAAACACGTTATATTCATTGAAAAAGACATTTAAATAATATGAGATGTCTAAAACTTTCAATGATCAATCTCAAAACTGTTAGTGATGTATTTTTCATTTTATTAATTTTTTTAAAGATTTTATTTATTCATCTGACAGGCAGAGATCACAAGTAGGCAGAGAGGCAGGAGGCTCCCCGCTGGGCAGGGAGCTGGATGCGGGGCTCGAACCCAGGACCCCAGAACCCTGAGCTCATGACCTGAGTGGAAGGCAGATGCCCAACCCACTGAGCCATCCAGGTGCCCCCAGAAGAGTTTTTATAACCTCCTCTTTTCTGCATTTTCTTCTGGCATTATGTCTCTTATAGATTGATAGACAGACAGACAGACAGATGGGTCTTTTTCTCTAGTCCTTAAATCTTGTGGCTGTTTACCTTTGGTCTCGCTCCCAGAATTTAACACTTCTCTCCATCCCCAAATGTTTCAGTCATGCCTCATGAACGCCTTTTGAGAAAGAGATTTCGGGCTATTGTCAGGGTCTCCTACATTGCCTGCATGCCAAGATTCAGAATGAAATGACCCTTTAAGCAAAACATTGAATGCAAGGCTCTAGGTTTTCCTTCTAGGATCATCGCTTCTTTCCATCAAATCCAGTCTCTAACATTCTGATGGAGCAAACAACAACTAGTTTGACACATTCTAGGCAAGAAGAAGCTGAATTTCAATGGTCTTGTGTCTCAGGTAATTAAAAGAGCTGAAAACTGGGACTTGATTGATTCCTTGCTAGCAATGGGAGAAGGAAGGAAACTGTGACCACATTTTAAAGCCACAGTGGAAACTTCTGGGTTATTATCTGACACGTTTCCAACCTTCCACGTCAAGCTCTACACTCTGAAGAATCAGTCCCTTTCGCTAGTCCTGAAGGTTTCCTGCCCAGGGCAGCTGCTGATGTCCCTTAGCACTGAGACCATGGTGCTCAGGGAGATCTGGGGCCTCAGAAAACAACCTTATCTCCAGGTAAGCGATAGCAAAAGACCATTTCAGAGGGGGGTGTAGCTCAGTGGTAGAGCGCATGCTTTGCATGTATGAGGCCCCGGGTTCGATCCCCGGCACCTCCATGCTCTAGTTGCTTTTTTTCCCCCTTACTTTTTCCTAACATCATTCAAAGCCATTTTTCAAAAAATACTGATGTAGCACTCCTAACTTTTTCTTGTTCCATTCCTGCACATACGGAATGAAAAAACATAACCTAACAGAATGCCTTGAATTCTCCTTCATCTCTTGCTGTAAACCTCCATATCGCCTACGGGACAGAAGACAAAAGGAAGAGGGAGGAGGACTCTAGAGGGAGTCCTAGAACAGCATCTCTTACACCGGAGCAAAGCCGTGCCCATGAACGCGACTCACCTTGGTTCCCGTGGCAGACTATTATTAAGAGAGAGAGAGAGACAGTGAAGAACAGCGTTGCCCCACCTCCATTTTCTTTAGTTGTATTTGCTTTCTGGGCTGAAGACGAAAGGAAGGTAGCATGACCCCAGTGACTGCTCCATCAGGACCCCCAGGGCCTGCGTGGAGAGCGCCACCAACAGCTCAGTCCCACAATGGGTGGGGGGACCCCCAGTCCTTGCGGGTGAGAGAGCCACAGGGTGCTGGACACGGGAGGAAAGGTTGTCAGGGAATTAATTAGGGGCCTTCCAAACGCGAAAGAAATACGGATCAATGCATTCTCAACCGATATTCCATATTAATTTTCCTATATTTCTTCACTCATTGCATTTGCACCATTGTTTTAAATCTTTTTTTTTTTAGATTATTTATTTATTTATTTGACAGACAGAGATCACAAGTAGGCAGAGAGGCAGGCAGAGAGAGGAGGAAGCAGGCTCCCCGCTGAGCAGAGAGCCCGATGTGGGGCTCGATCCCATGACCCTGACCCGGAGATCATGACCGGAGCCAAAGGCAGAGGCATGAACCCACTGAGCCACCCAGGCGCCCCCATTGTTTTAAATCTTTAAATCAAACATGGCCAGCAGACCTCAGTTAACATCAAATGAAGGCCCTCATATGAAGAGGTAGGAAAAGTTTTTTCTGTCACAGTGGAAAAGAGATGCAAAGAACACAGGTGTGTTGGATGGTTCTGCAGAGGAAGACAGCCACTTCCTCTGTCCTGCTGTGGCCCATCCTGTTGCATGAGCTTTGTATGACCAGGGGACTCCCAGGAATTTCTGCTCCAGCTGCGTTCGTCCGTTCGGCCTGCGGTCACAGAATACCACAGACCGGGTGGGTTACACAACAGGATTTATCTCCTCATGGTTCTGGAGGCTGAAGTCCCAGATCAAGGTGCAGGCAGGGTGAGTTTCTACCTGATGAAACTTTCTACCTGGCCCGCAGGCAGCTGCCTTCTCCCTGTTTGCTGTAGCCTCGCAGGGCCTTTCCTTTGTGTGCACACTCTGGTGTCTCTTCCTCTTCTTATGAGGAGGGCCCCACCCGTAAGGCCTCCTTTAACTTTTACTACCTCCCTAAAGGCCTGACTTCAAATACAGTCACAATAGGGGCTGGGACATTGACATATGTATTTGGGGGGGGGCAAATATAATTTGTCCAAATATAATCCAGTCCATAGTAGCACATTTTTTGAGGAAGAGAGAGAGAAGGAGAGAGAGTGAGGAGGGGAAGGAGTAGAGCTTGATGAGGGGCTGGATCTCATGACCCCGAGATCATGACCCTGAGATCATGACCTCGGTCAAAATCAAGAGGCAGACACTTAACCCCCTGAGCCACCCGGCATGGCTATAACAGCACCGTTTCAGAAATTCCGAAGCTGTGTGGTCTCAAAACTGCTGCCATCTGGGGAGTTATTTCCTGTTGGCTCAAAGTGTCTTCAGGAGGTAATGAAATTTGTTTCCAGTTGGTGACTGTCACCCTCCACCAGGCTGGGGTGTTCTCATTTCCAGATCCCGCGTCCTCCAGTGAAAAGGCCTACAGCAGGCTCTCCCCAGCGGGCCGACCGCCTTCAGAAATCTGCTTGGCTGCAGACTGGCCCTGTGCCCTGTGCCCAATTATTTGTTGTAGGACGCATTTTTTGGAGGGAGATGATGTAGTCATTTCACGTATTTTCTATTATCTGTTTGTTTTCTGTAGGCGTTTAAGTAAATAGTGTGTGAGGTGTTAGAAAGGACACTAAAGTGGGGGGTCCTGTTGAATTAGAGTGCTGTCGACTTCCAAAATCCAGGTCCAACCCCAGAGCGATAGTTTAGGTGACTTTGCAGTCACACCAAAGACCCCTTGAGTTTTCTGTGGATGAATTCAAATGGGCGCCAGGAGACTTACTCTACCAAAATGCCTGGGGTCGGATCAAGCTATTTGGGTCTCTCTTGGGCACCTGGGTGGCTCCGTCGTGACCCCAGGCTCAGGTCATGATCCCAGGGTCTTAGGATGGACCCCCCCATCGGGCTCCCTGCTCCGGGGGGAAGCCTGCTTCTCCATCTCCCACTCCCCCTGCTTGTGTTCCTGCTCTCGCTGTGTCTCTTTCTGTCAAATAAATAAATACAATTTTTTTTAAAAAAAGCTATTTGGGTCTCTCAATTAGAAACCCAAACTTGGACGACTCCAACCCCTCCCCCCAACAAAAGTGCAAGTGGCCCCTCCACCCTCGCGGTTGGGACTCTGACCGGCCACCTGTCCAGCCCTAGTCGTTTGGCCAGTTCTCTCGTCTAGGATCAAAGTGCTAAAAACTATAATCGAGTGAATCGTGATGAAAACATCTTGGGTCAGGTCAGGCTCGTGCTGGGGACGGAGCCTTGGTGGCTCACAGACCACTCCTCCCAGTCCTCCATCCTGTCCCTGCGCACCCTTCTCCCCTCCCCTCAGCCCAGGCCGCTGCCTACTTTCCGCTGAACTCGGACCTGCGGAGTTTGCTAAGAAATCCGAATCTCCCGGGACCCGGTGAACCAGGAAGCGCCCGCGTTTAAGAGCCGCGCGCGGGGATTCTGGAACCCGGCGGGTTTGGCCGCGGGAGGCCCGCGACCCCGCGGTGGGTGGGCGGAGCGGCGGAGGACGCGGGCCCCGGGCGGGCTAGCGGGGAAGCGGGACCCGGAGCGCGGCGCGCGCGGCTGGGAGCAGAGCGGAGGCGCGGGGGGCGAGCAGGTGCCGGAGGGAGGGCGCGCGCCGGCGCGCGGGGTCTGGTGAGCTCGGACGGCGCGGGGGCGGGAGGGGGTTCCGGGGGCGCGGGAGCGGCGGGCAGGAAGGCCGGGGCCGGAGCCGGGGGTCGCGGCTGGCAGAGCCCCTTCCGAGGGCGGGAAGCGTCTGCTGGGGACCCCCGGCTCCAAGAGCGCACGGCCAGCGGCCCGTTCCCGGCGCGCCCTCTGCTCCGCGCCTTCCCCGCCTCGGCCCCCGCGCGTCTCCGAGCCGAACCCCGAACCCGGGCCGCATCCGCCCCCGTCGCGCTGGGCGCGGCGACGGCCACGGTGGGGACCGCCGGTGACCCCCACCCCACGAGTCAAGGAGCGCTAGGGACTGTGGCTTCCGTTCTTTCCCGCCTCCCCGCGGGGAAATATATTTGCATATGATATATCTGATAAGGGTTAACACCCAAAGTATGTAAGCAGCTCACAAAACGGAATGGCGAAAAGCCCCAGAGAATCCGGTTAAAAATAAGCAAAGAGCTCGAGTGGACATTTTCCCAAAGGAGACATAGGAATGGCTAAGAGGCGCATGGAAAGATGCCCAGTACCGCGAACCACCAGGAACATGCAAGTCAGAACCGCGGTGAGATCTTGTCCCACACCTGAGTGGCTGGTATCACGGCGACAAGAAATAACAAGTGTTGGGGAGGTTGTGGAGAAAAGGGCCCCTGGTTCCCGCTCTTGGCAGGAATGCAAGCTGCTGCAGCCACTGTGGAAACCAGTATGGGGGCTCCTCAAAAAACAAAACAAAACTACCACATGACCCAGCAATCTCACTTCTGGGAACGTATCTGAAGGAGACGAAAGCATGGTGTCACAGAGGTGCCTCTGTTCACTGCAGCGCTGGTGCCCGTGTCCAAGTCAGGGCCACAGCCCAAGTGTCCGCGCCCGATGAGCGGATAGAGAAGGTGTGGTGCACACACACACACACACACACACAGGAACACTGTTCAGCCGTAACAAATAAGGACATCCTGCCATTTTCGACAACATGGATGGACCTCGAAGGCATTGTGTTAGATAAGTCAGGCAGAGAAAGACAAATACTATATGACATTAATTATATGTGGAATAAAAAGAAAATTACCCCATCGTGTGTGTGTGTGTGTGTGTGTGTGTGTGTACACTACTCAGCCACCAAAAAATGAAATCTTGCCATTTGCAAGGACATGGTTGGAACTGGAGGGTTTTATGCTAAGTGAAATAAGTCAATCAGAAAGATAATTATCGTATGATCTTACTGATTTGTGGAACTTAAGAAACAAAACAGAGGATCATAAAGGAAGGGAGGGAAAAATAAAACAAGATGAAACCAGAGAGGGAGGAAGACCATAAAAGACTCAACTCTAGGAAACAAATTGAGGGTTGCTGGGTGAGGGCTGGGGTAAGCGGGTGATGGACATCAAGGAGGGCGCGTACTGTGACGAGCGCTGGGTGTTATGTTCAACTGATGAATCGCTGACCTCTACCTCTGAATCCAGTAACACTCTACATGTTAAGTAATTGAATTAATTAAAGAAAGATGTGGCTAAATGGGGATTTAAAAGATCCATTCTGAAAAACTACAGTTAACGTTGTTCGGCAAATGACTCTTCCTAAAGTTTGACACATACATAAGATAAAATAACAAAAGCAACTTTTACATGCATGCAGCATGAACTTAGTGCGTTTTAAAAATCTCATTTGAGGGGCGCCTGGGTGGCTCAGTGACTTAAAGCCTCTACCTTTGGCTCAGGTCATGATCTCAGGGTCCTGGGATTGAGCCCCGCTTGGGCCCTCTACTCGGCAGGGAGCCTGCTTCCTCCTCTCTCTCTGCCTCCTGTTCTGCCTACTTGTGATCTTTGCCTGCCAAATAAATAAATGAAATCTTTTAGAAAAAAAAAAATCTCATTTGCCTTTGACAATAACCTTGTGAATCAGGCCAATGAGGAGTTATCTGCATCCTACAAATGAAAAAACTGAGCTGGACACTTACAAAAAAGTGTCTCCTATTTAAAAAACACAACAAGACAAAACAAAAAAACAAAACCTAAAAAAGCACCCAAGACACTAGGAGGGAAAAAAGATCGGACCATGGTTCCAGAGGCAGGGGCCGAGGGAATGTGATGAATGTGGTCAAAAGGTAAAAACTACCAGTTCCAGACAGATAAGTACTAGGGATGTAATGTTCAACACGTTGTCTCTTGTTAACTCAGAAAGTTGTTGAGTGTAAATCCTGAGTTCTCATCACACGGAGAAAACGTTTTCTCTTTTCTTCCTTTCTGTTTCGGATCTGTGTGAGATGGTGGATGTTAACTCATTGCAAGAACCGTTTTGCGGTATATGTAAGTCAAGTTGTCGCGCTGCGCGTGTTAACTGACACAGTGCCGCCTGCCAGTTACACGTCAGTAACACTGCAGAAGAAAGTCATTCTTTCGGGGCAGGTTTGGTTTATGGCGCAGGATGTGTTCTATGCTTATACGTTCCGGAAGGCTGGAAGCGAATGTGTGTGCTGCTTTCGTTGGGTGAACTGCTTCATGTTGATGGGGTTCCGTTGGCTGGTAGTATTTTTGAGCTCCTCCACGCTTGATCACTTTCCGGTGCATTGTTCTATCAGTCATTCCGAGAGAGGTCTCCAAGTTTGCCACTATAATTGTGTGTCGGTCTGTTTCCAGCTCTGTCAGTTCTGAGTTTTTTCTTCCCATAATTTGCAGCTCTGTTGTGTGGTGCACACGTGTCACAGTTGCTCTGCTGTCTTGGCGGAGGGACACTTTTTACCATTTTATGACGGCCTTTCCTGTCTCTGTTAATGATCTTTGTTCTGAGGTTTACTTTACTGATGTTAGCATAGTAACTCCAGCTGCCTTTCAGTTAATGTTTGCATAACATATCTTTGTTCGCTCTCTTTGTTTCAACCTCCCTGTTCAGTTTTTTTTTTTTTTTTAAGATTTGTTTTTAGAGGGGCGCCTGGGTGGCTCAGCGGGTTAAAGCCTCTGCCTTCGGCTCAGGTCCTGATCCCGGAGTCCTTGTTTCCCCTTCATTCCTGGAGGGTATTTTCTCTAGATACGGTATTCTGGGTCGACAATTTCTTTTCCTTCAGTGCTTGAAGATATGCCACTCTTCCTGACCTCTGTGGTTCCTGATTCAAATTGTTTTTCTGGTTTCAGTTTTTTTTCTTGTTTTTAGAGTTCAGAAGTTTTGATTGCTCTTCATTTTCTGGCCAACTGATGACTCTTCTCTAAAAACCACACAAAAATACGAATCTCCAGGTCGACAATCTTTATAGAGATCGTGTCTGTATAAACAAAGTTCCAGTTAAAGTACAAGTGGACCCATTCACTGCCCAACCCTTGGTGTACTTACTGGAAATCACCTAGCGTAAAATGGGAGAAGATGCGCCTGAACAGGGACTTGAACCCTGGACCCTCAGATTAAAAGTCTGATGCTCTGCCAACTGAGCTACCCAGGCTCTTGCAATGATCTCTTTCCATGGGTATCCAATCTAGGCTTGCTTATTTGGCCAGTCCTGACCACGCTTCACGTCCTAGTTCTCAGACGGTATACCCTGAATTCTACTGACAGTGAAGAAGCGCCCTTTGGGAGAGATGTTACAGTCTCTGGGGAGCCCGTGCTAAAGCCGTCAGGTTCAGGCCACACTGCCGGACACAGGGGATTGCCCTTCTTGTCAAGCACCCCGCACCTAGGTTTCTCGGGTTAGCCCTGGGGCAGCACTGCTTCTGTTCCGCTCGTATCCTGCGTTGTCTTGCAGCCTCTGTAGTCCGAGGGGAAGCCAGCTGAAGGAGACGGAACCCGAAGATGTCCCACAGCGGGCCCCTTTCTGCGGGCGGGTGGGACGCCTCCCCACTCCACGATCTCACCGTGCACTGGTTCTAAGTAATTGTCAGGGTCTCCGGACGGAGTTCTATACCCCAGCCCACCCCCCGCTTTTTAAAATGCTGATAATTAAATCCTCCTCCAGCTGCAAAGTTAGAACTGTGAACGCAGAAACCGATTTCATCTCAGCTTCCAGGTTTGGAAGAACGGGCTCGCCGGCCGGCCGCGTGGCCGAATGGATAAGGCGTCTGATTCCGGATCAGAAGATTGAGGGTTCGAGTCCCTTCGTGGTCGCTCCTTTCTTGTCAAGCAAGAAACGGAAACGTTCCTTTGACGTCTGCCTGCGGACCCTGGAGTACTCCTTGGAAACCTGAAGTGAGTCGAAAGCCTGGGTGCTGCTGAGTTACTAATGACTTACATTTTGTCATTGGCCTCTAGTCACTAAATAAGACTGGAAAAGCACTGACCAGTGGGAAATCCAAGCCTGGATTTCTGGCTAGGAGACCCGCTAAAGATCGTGGCCAAGAAAAGGAGGGGAAGGGTAGAAAGGCCAACTACAGTCGCTTCTCTGGAAAGCAGGGTCCTAAGGGCTTCTGTTTAAGAGTTAGAAATAGGAGTTTGGAGGGGGTGGGGAATACTGAGCCCAGAACAGGCACGAAATCCGAACCCCTCCCCCCACAGGGTGTCTGTTGCTTATCAGACTGAACTATCCGGGCTCAGGGATCCAACTTCTTCTGAGAATGTACTAAAAGCTAGTAAGTCCATTATTCTCCAATCTTTCCACTATTTGGCTTTCCTGTGAGCACAGGGCGTTGGCATTTCCCATCCCATGGTTTATGGAAAAGCCCTCTAAAGGATGACTGGATGTTGACCAAAACATCCAGTCACCTTACCCAAACTTGTTCTGAAGCAGGGATCAAGTCGGCCCCAGGCTGTCCCATCTGAACTATTCCAGGCCACTCAGACGGATTAATATTTCAGCTGCTTCTTTAATTGTTCATAAGGTTTTTAACTTTCACTTTTGGAAGATTTCATGCTCCTTAAGCATGGCCACTTTTTACCGCCCACTCACCTGCTTACACTCACCAGTCAAGGCGTGGGGTCCAGCGATCGGGGGTGCTTCGGGGGTGCTGAATGGACGGTGTGGGGGGAAGCCAGAAGAAACGGGTGGGGAAGTTGCGTTGCAACAACTCTGCTTCTCTGTTTTCTGTCTGTTTCCCAACTCAGAATGGAAAGACTCAACAAAGACGCGTGTCAGGTTCTTTATTTTTCCTCCTTTTCCATTTTTTTTTTTCCTGTTCTGCTCTTCAATGTTACTGAAAAATAGAACTCAAGGTGAACTTTTAACTATTGTGATGAGCATGTTTCTTGATGAAAATTTAGGGTAAACTGGGTTCTCCCACACTTTTTCTTTCTTGTCCCATCTCATCTTCCTTTTGCCCAAGCAGCCGTCCTGCGTGGCACCGAAGACCATGGGGTAGGACTGGGCAGCAGCAAAGACAATGCACTGGATCACTGCATTTCTTGTCATGTAGGCAGAGAAGGCAAGAGAGAATGATTGAAAAGTACAAGAGTGGTTTGGTTACATAGGAAAGAACACACGCAGAGATACGGGGGTTGTACTCAAGACCTTGCACATCAGTCCTGAAGGACAGAAAAGTCAGCTTGTGCTACGCATTCTTCATAAAATATCAGGGTCATTTTGGGATGGTTTTGGAAAACCTAACAGTTGAAAGGGAAAGTCCACTAATTTTGAAATCATTGAGCTAGAGCCTCCCTTGGCATTTCTGATTCAAGAAACTTCCCACTCCAATCTGAAATTGGTACACAGTAGCTGAAGCATATTTAAACTTAACACACGAAGGGGTGCCTGGCCAACTGGGCAGAGCATGCAGCTCTGGATCTCAGGGGTTGTGAGTCCAAGCCCCACACTGTGTGTGGAGCCTGCTTAAAAAGGAAGTCTGTAAATTTAAACTATTTACCCATTACATGCAATAATTAGTCATATATATAACTATTTGTATAATTAACCAAAGTAGGTAATTTTCTCTTTTTTTGAACTCTAAAATTTGTAACAGAAAGCATCGCAATTATTTTTGAGCTAATTAAAGATGTGGAACACAGCAAATACAGCTCATTACTTTGGGGCTCTTTTTCTACAGAGTGCTGCGAAAATACTTGGTGTAGTCCAGCAGTTGCTTGGAAGACCTCCAGAGACGATTTTTTCAGAAGTTAAAATCAACAATGATAAGTCATGCTGATCATATGTACCCTTAATATGGGATGAAAAATAGATATGATCTATCTGTACACAGATTTATACATATAAGTTTATGAAATATATCTATCTATATATTTATCTCCGGTCTTCTTCCCCAAAACTCATAGCCCCACCCTAGTCATGACAAAAAGAACAGTTGAGTTCCAGTAGAGGGGCATCCTACAACACACCCAGCCAGAATTCCTCTCGACTATCATAGTCCTTATGATTGCTAATTTTGCATCAGCTTGACTGGACTAAGGGGTGCCCAGGTAACTGGTGAAACATTATTTCTGGGTGTGTCTGTGAGAGTGTTTGAAGAGGTTAGCATTTGATTCTTAAACATACCATGTTACAAGAAAATAAAATGGAGAATTTGCTTGAAAACCCCCCCAACCAGACATAACCACATAAGCCACATAAGCAAAACCAAATCTAGCTTTTTTAATGAATACAAGTGAAGCTTAACTGAAGTTACTGCTTACAAATGCCTTTAATAATCATAAAAGAAACTTAAGTCTTCTTCCTAAAGTGGTGTAAGGTAATCCCTCTTAACCATCCCTGCTGTCTGGAAACCTTCACTGTAATAACCGATCATTGTAACACTTAAACAGTTTCCTCCCTTTCACTCCACAAGCCGTCTTGTGACGTCATGCCCCATGCTTCAGACCAGTTTTGTAACGGAAGACTGTCAGTTCAGAAACTGTCCTTTTTTGCACAGTAAACCTTTAGTCAATACTATTTCACTGACCTGGCTTTAATTTTTACTGCTTTTGGATTTTTGACAATCTCTTTAGAGCCTATTGGTTTTGTTTCTCTGGAGAACCTTGGCTAATACAGTCATCAAAAACAAGAAAAATCTAAGAAACCGTCACAGTTTCTTCTGTTTTCTTTTGTTGCCACAACAACAACAAGCCTAAAGCTGCGTGACAACTAAATTACTGTGGTATTGGGGAACAGGCAAAGGCTGCCAGGCTAAAAACCCTGAACAGACTATGGAATTTAGTTAAGAAAAATGTATGGGGCGCCTGGCGGGCTCAGTTGGTGGGGCGTGTGACTCATGATCTCCAGGACTGTTTGCGCCCCACGCTGGGTGTCGAGATTACCTCCCCAAAATAAAATCTTTAGGGGCGCCTGGGTGGCTCAGTGGATTAAAGCCTCTGCCTTCGGCTCAGGTCAAGATCCCAGGGTCATGGGATTGAGCCCCGCATCGGGCTCTCTGCTCAGCGGGGAGCCTGCTTCCTCCTCTCACTGCCTGCCTCTCTGCCTACCTGTGATCTCTGTCAAATAAATAAAAATCTTTAAAAAAATAAAATCTTTAAAAAATAAAAATGTATCGGTGTTGGTTTATTAATTTAGTAACTATCATCTTTTTTAAAAAATATTTTTTATTTTAGAGAGTGCATGATGGGGGTGGGGGCAGAGGAGAAGCAGACTCCCCACTGAGCAGGGGTCTGAGGTGGAGCTGGATCCCAGGACCCTGGGGTCATGACCGACTGAGCCTCCAGATGTCCCTAAAGGTATCATCTTAGATACTAACAGGAGAAACCGCATGCAGGGTATATACGAAATCTCTGTCATATTCTCTCAGTTTTTTTCCTGCAGATTTATTAATGCTCCAAAATTAAGCTCTATTTATAAAACAAAAACGATCTCTCTTTTAGACAAACCAGAGAAGAAAGTGTTTCAGAGCCAAGATGCTGCTGCTGAGTGCATTTCTTACGCAGCTCTGGACCTGTCAGCTCTCACACTGGACATGAGGGTGACTTCCGGGCCTCTGCCGCCAATATCTATGGAGATGTCCTTGTCACATTCAACACGGATAAAACAAAATCGTGACCACGTGAACGGTAAAGTACACTGCAGATATTCCCGGGGCTACTCCAGAAGGGAGCTCGATTCAACCCTTTGTGTATGTGAGTTTAAAAGAGGTCAGGGGAAGATGAAAGAATTTCCACCGGCGCGGGGTGGTGATTCCTCAGACCCAGGCTGATGCAGGTCGGCTGAGCCACCACGGAGCAGCAGGTTTGACCTTTGGTCATGCTTCACCTCTCCCCCTCATTCTTTCCCTTGCATTTTGAACCCTAACAGGCTAACTCCTGTCAGTGAAATGCCCAAGCAGAGAACGAGGGTTTCAGTGTTTCTGAACCCACCGATGCTCCCACCTGGGGTACACACAACCCCGCGGCTCCAGATGCTGGACCTCAGCTGCGCCTCCCAAAACGCTCAGTCTCCGTGGGCTGGGACAGGAGTCACTCAGAGTCACACCATCCTCGGCCGAACCAGAGGCATCTGTGGGAAGCACCCTTCAAACTCCTTACCCTGCTTCCCAGGGCCTGGAGACTGTGTGGCAGGAACCCAGGGCGCAGCCGCTCTCTACCTTCAGTCCTGTCTCCATCCTACCTGTGCGTTGAGACCCGTCCCCAAATTGCTCTTCTCCTGTCCTTGCCCCCTCGATGTCTCTTCTCTCCTCATGTCTCTTCTCTCCTCCCTCAGCTGCATCTGTCCTGCCGGGCGCCTGGCCACGTCCCTTCTCCAGCCCTCCCCGCTGGCCCCTCCTCGCTCCCTCTTTCCCCCGGACTTGCCTTCCCGGTTTGGTGATTACCCAACGAGGCAGGCCCCGCCCTCTCCTCCCCGGCCCCTCTCCTGCCGGAATGCTTAGGATTTTCTCCAAAATTCCTATCCAGGTTCACAGCCGCACCAGTCTTGCCTGGAGGTGGGAAGTGGCGACTTTGCGCCTTGGGGCCTGATGACATCTGCGGGCCTGTGCAGGGGACACTGCTCCCAGCCGCGCTGAGCTTCCCTCCGTGCGCGAGCAGCTTGGTCTGAGACAGGCGCTGCAGCCACCGGGGCGCCCGCGTTTGTCGCCGTCGTGCGCCTCGCGTGTACTGTCTTCCGAGGCCGAGCGGCCGCCCGAACTGCCGCCGTCGCGTCTCCCAGGCCGGGCGCGAGGGCGGCCGCCGGGACACGCGCGTGGCTCGTTTGGGGCCCCGGACCGCGGGCCAAGTACGTCCTGTCGCTCGGCTCCGCGGCGCTCCCCGGGCGCGTCTTGGCGTCCCCCGCGCCCCGCTCTACGTCGGGCGGTGCGGGCGGCTTGGCGGGCGGAGCGGGACGCTTCTAAGAAGCGAGGAGCCCAGCACGGACTCGGGTTCCCGCTCGTGGCGGCCCGAGATGGGAAGAGCCGAGCGCGGGGCGCACTCCCGCCTCTCCGGGCGCCGCGGTCTTCGGGGATGGAGGCGAGCGCGGCGGCCCCGGCCGCGGCTCCGGGCGGGGGTGTAGCTCAGCGGGAGAGCGCGTGCTTAGCGTGCACGAGGCCCCGGGTTCGGTCCCCGGCACCTCCACCGGCCGTGCGGCCTCGCCCCCGGTGCGCGGGAAGGGGGGGGGCTCGGCCCCGCACTTTTCCTTTAAGTTGCGGGCGGCCTGGCCACAGGGGCCCTGCGGCGCCTCGGACCTCCCCGCGGCCGGCACCGCGCAGCCAGGACGAGCGCGCTCCCCCGCAGCACGGTCGGGGACGGCCGGTTCCCCGGCGCCGCGGCTTCTCCTCCCGAGAAGCGGGCAAGCACCGGGCGAAGGGGGCGCGGGGGGGAGGCCCTCGGGACATTCCTTTAGATTCCCCACCGCTGCCCCTCAGCTGCGCCCGGGTCGTGCCCCGCCGGCTGCTCGGGAGACTCGTCCCGCCCGCACTCGCCCCCGCACGCGGCCCCCGTCCCCGCGCCGTCACCCGGCCGGAGCGCCGCGGGCCCGGCTTCTTCCTGGAAGAGGTGTTCAGTGTCCTGCCCGAGCGCCCGCGGCGCCGCTCGGAGGCTCCCAAGGCCCCTTGTCGGAACTCGGATGTCCCGAGGAGCCGCAGCAGCCGGCGGCCCTCAGAGCCCAGCGCGCCCTCAGAGCCTCAGCCCCCAGGAGCGCGGGCGCGCTGCGCCTTCGCGTGGGACGAGCGCTCTGAAGCCCCCTCTCCGTAGGGGGAGGAGAACCTTCTGGTCTCCTAACCCCCCGGTGGACCCGGAGACAGAGAGACGCGCGCCCGAATTGCGGAAAGTGTCCGCGCGGGTGAGGATCCGCGGGGGCCCCGCGCGCCTTCCCCGCGTCTCCCGCCGGGTCCTCCTCCTCTCCCCCCTTCTTCGCCCCGTCCCGCGTCGCCTCCTCCCCGCCCCGCCCCGCCCCGCCCCTCCCGGCGCCAGCCGAGCCTCGCCGCGCGATTCGAGGGAGAGGGGAGGAGGCGACGGGGGAACGGCAGAGGCGATCTAGTACTTCCCGGGATATTCAGGAAGGTGCGCGGTTCGCACCGGGAGAAAAGCGTCCGAATGGAAACTGAAAGAGAAGACACAATCGGTTATGGTTACCCCCCACACTCATATTTGGTCACCACTAATTTTGCCGACAGGAGGGAAGAGTCTATTCTTTGAGCCCGGGTGATGGCTGAGCTTGCAGGCGCGCCCACCAGCCGGGGTCGGGGGGCGGAGGTTGTTATGGATGGAAAGTGCTTCTGGGAACCGCTTCTTGCCCTGCCTCCAGAAGGCCTCCCTGTACTTCTCTGTGGGTCGCGGAGACAGAAGGCAGAGTCCTCCAGAGAATCCACTGCGGGTTTCCGACCATGCCAGGGGGCTCCAGGCTTTGCTATAGCAACCACTGACCACATACAATTACTGTTTTTTATTTGGGATGTTTCCTTTTCCCATCTGGATCTAACTTTCCAGAGGCAACCTTTTGGGTTCTGTTTCTTCAGGCCCTTCCTCTAGCATTTCCTGCTGGAGGGGACAGCCAGAAGGGCTGGAGGGGCAGAGACCCCCATGTAATGATGTAGGAAACCCGTGATACCGCACCACTAGCCCTAGAAGGAGCGACACATTCGGAGCCCCAACCTGCAGCCCCCTGAGTCACGGTGGGCCATGCATGCGGGGGGTTGAGACTCTGAGGGTCTAGGGGTGAGCTACTCCCTTCCCCTGGAGAAACGTATCCCACTTATGGATGCGCTGGCTAGTTATGTGGCCAGAGTACCATTGCCTTATGGAGACTTCTTATCTCTCATCGCTTTTAACAGCTGCTTGAGAGAGTCTCAGAGATTCTTCAGGGCTCCATGCGAAATACGGTGAGGCCGTAAAGAGCAAGGGGAAGATCACGCCCAAGAATGGGTGCTTGCCAAAATGGAAGAGGGTGGTCCAAGCTGTTTCCCACTGCTGATGACTCTGCGTCCCAGTCAGGAGGCAGGACAGTGAGAATCAAAGAGAAGGAAAGCTCATTCCCTTCGCCTTTGCCCTGAAATAATTTAGGCAGCAGCATGACTACAACACACCTGGACAGGGGTAGCCGAGATGGCCAGCTGGCTAAGGGGCTGTCTGGGGCTTGAGTCCTCAAGGAAACCGAGCTTGTGATGGATCCCTGCTCCCTCTGCTGATCTCAGAGGAACTAGGAGGAACGTGCTTTAGCTTTTCCAAAGGAGGGAATTTAGACGTCATCTCTTAAATTTCAACTTCATATTTTAAAGCATCCCTTTCTAATACAAAAGGTAACATGTAAAAGCTTTGCAAAGGAAAATGAACAATTCTGGCGCATTCACCCAAGATACAACCTGCACAGATCACGGATATTCCATATTCCGTAGTTGGTGCCAACTCTTTAACAAGTGATGTTTACTTGTTTGTTTAAATAGAAGCAACTCATGTATTTGTCCTTATTCCCACCCAAACAGCTTTGGCCACATCTTCCTCCAGGACATTCTCTGTGGGGCTGCACGAGGGATTAATTCAGTTACAGATTTAGGAACAAAAGAGTTCAGCGAGGACCTGTGGAAGGTAAGGAATTTCAATCCGTTGTTTGCCGTTTTCTGAGACTTAGCTTCGGCGCGTGCTCCAGTGAATGTTTTGTGTAAACTTGTGAACATCAGTTTAATAGGGAGGACGAGTAACCGAGTAACCGTGCTCCAGATTGCAGGATCTTTCCTTTACAGGTGGGCGGGCGCTCGCTCGTCCGAGCGGAGCTATTGGTCTCCAGCTCCCAGAGGATGCTCGGGACGTGCGCGAGGCTGGGGTCAGGGTCGCCCGGACGCTCGAGGGCCGCGCCCCACTCCCCGCCCCACAGAGGCCGGGCTCCTGGCGCGCTCCCCGAGGCGGGTGCTGGGGGGAGCAGGGGAGACAGGTCCCTGCGCTTTGGACCGCGCAGTCCCCGCAAAACCTGGGAGACTTCACGGATCTCTTCTTTTTCTCTTTTCTGTTGGGGGATTCCTGCAGACGAGAAAGTGCACGGGTCTGTGGATGTGGCTGCAGCTTGGTCTTTCAGGCTTGAGGAGTGAGGCGTCTTTCTTTTCTCGTCTCTTCTGTGAATGTCCCCGTCTTGGGGGACACCAGGTCCCATGGAATAGAAATGACACAATATTGAAAGGAACGTGGTAGGGCGCGGGGAAAAAGCTCGGTTGGAGGAGCCGGGGGTCGAACCCGGGGCCTCGTACATGCGAAGCACGCGCTCTACCACTGAGCTACACCCCCTCCCGCTCGCCGGTTCCGGGGATCCTCCATAAATTTGAAGTCGTATGTGTGGCTCGCGTCCTGCTTCTGTTGGAGAAACCAAATGTGTCCAGCGCGACTAGACTTCAGGAAGCCCTTCTGTTGTTAAGTGGGACAGGTCGGTGGTGGAGTCTGAGCCTCTTCGTGTGAGATTTAAGAGTTGCATCAGTTCAAGGCCTGTTGACTGTTTTCTTTTTCCTGTCCCTTATTTCCAACGTGTACACGGAAACCACCGGGAGCTTTCCCCAGAGCGCGTTAGTGTGTGCTCCTGCACTTCTCACAGCCTGCGGTGGGCTCGCTGGCTCCGGGGAAGCAGGAGGAGGGGGAGGCGAGTCCGGCTGCCCCAAGAGAGAGCCTTACCTGCATACAGTGCCGTCATTTTCTCGCTCTGTCCTAATCTAAGCCGCCGATTTCCGAGGCTCTTACAGGGATCTACTAGATAAATAAGACGGTGAATTTAACAATGAAAGGCAAGGGAGAAATTTGAGGAGCGAGGGAGATTGACACTGGGTTTGGGCTCTCATTGGAGTCTGACATTAGCACTTAGGAAGACCTGCAGGTTGGATTACACAGATGGTGATCACTTTTGCAAAGAATAGTAGGGACAGGAGGAAGGGTGCGAATTCGTCTGATGTCGTTTCTGGTTGGTCGATTTGTTTTTGCTTTGGGAACATAGGTGAAGCAATAAGGGGGAAATGTATAGTTTGGGTTTGGAGATGACATAATTTACATGTCTGCACGACAGCCTCCTGAGGACATCTGCCTGAGGACATTGCAGTCGGAGTCTGGAACCCTGCAGATATCTCTGAACCTGAATTTCCGACAAGCATGTGCCTGGGAGGAGAGGGCATGTTAGAAGTGCGTGGAGCAAGGGCTTAAAGTTATCCATCAAAACTGGTAGATAAAGAACTTGTTACTTTTTAAAAAATGAGAGTGCCAGGGTGGCTCAGTCGGTTGAGCGGCTGCCTTCGACTCAGGTCATGATCCCAGCGTGCTGGGATGGAGTCCCACTTGGGCTCCTTGCTCGGCAGGGAGCCTGCTTCTCCCTCTGCCTCTGCCTGCCTCTCTGTCTGCCTGTGCTCGCTCTCTCTCTCTGACAAATAAATAAAGTCTTCAAAAAATTAATAAAAGTGAGAGTGCTTCTAGACTGATACCATCTAAAAAAGATTTATGCTCCTTGTTGTGGTCTTAAAGTTTCCTGGGAACACCAGTCAAAGTCCCGCTTCCTACCATCAGCTTCCAGATAAGGTGATCATCTCCGCTCTGCCCCTCTTTGCCAATCTGTGACTATTTTAGTTACATAATGCTACGTATCAAACCTCTCAAAACCGAGTGACTTTAAACAACCGTTAATTACATTTGCTTACAGTTCCCCGGGGGCAGAAACCTTGGCTGGGCCCCCTCTGCTCTTTGGAGCTGGGGCTGTTCACCGCCCTTCCCGCAGCTGGTAGCAGGAGCTGGTCGGAAGAGCCTCCGCTGCGGGGTAGCGGCGCTACCCTGTGTGGCTTCCTGGTCACTTTGCCGTCCACGGTTCTAGCTCGGGCTTTCTCCTAGCGTGGCGGTCCCGTGGCAGTCAGACTCCCCGCGGAGAGCCTTCAGAGAGGGGCTATTTCCAGAGACACCAAAGCAGAAACTGCACTTACAGCATCCGTGCAAGGAAACAGCATCGGTTCCTCTCGTCCTCAGGGGACCATCTTTGAGCAGAAATATTGTCCACGGGGAGGGTCTCCTGCCTCCAACACACTTGTAGTGCCGAACAGCTGGTCCTCAGCGTTTTTGGGGACAGTGGAATGGGAAGGAAACAGGAGATGGCTGACTTCTTAGAAGCCAAGACCTCTCCATTATGTGGATTTATCTGCAAGTGAAGCGTTCTATACTGCGGGGGGGACGAACATCAATTTGTCTCCAAAATTAAAGCAGACCGATGATGGGATTTTCCTTACTTTGTCATTTTTCAGGTTCTTACAGGAAAAACAAAAGTCCGTGTCTGAATTCATGTGTTCTGTTCCTGATACGTAGTAGAGGGTCTGGATAGTCGTTCGCCCGAGGCATTCAGCTTACAGTCCAAAGTGTTTTCCAGGCGCAGCTGGACTCTCACGTCGCCCTGATCTCTCTCATGCCCTTGTCTTTAGGATCAGCTGTTCTGGCTAAAGAAATCGCACTGGTCTCTCTCTCTCTCTTTTCCCCTCTCTCTCTTCCCCCCCTCCTCCTCCCTCCTCTTCTCTCTTCCACTCATCCCTCCTCTCTCCCTCTTTCTTCCTCTTACTGTGGATCTTTCTTTTTAAAGTCCTGTTGTAAAATGGTAGTCCAGGTGACAAAGCTGGTTGCATTTGCAGATGTCGAATAAGCCTTTCCGTCTCCTTTCTTCCTTCTGATGTCACACCAATCACTTAAAAAAAAAAAAGAATGAGCAAAAAACAGAAACAGAAAAGAAGATTTGGCATCCCAGAAGGAGTCTACAGATGTAGAGCATTTTGGTGATAGGGAAAAAGGGAAGGGCCTTTGGAGGTGCTGGGTATCGAACCCAGGGCCTCATGCATGCAAAGCATGCGCTCTACCACTGAGCTACACCCCCAGGCGGAGACTGCTTCTTCTGTGATATATTAGGAAATATGACGATCTTCTGTATTCTTTGGCAAGGCTGTGTGTGTGTGTGTGTGTGTATGTGTGTGTGTGAAAATTTATTCTCTTAATGGTACTAGTTCTACAATTTCTAAATTGGGTTTTTGTTTGTTTGTTTGTTGCTAGACTCAAGTATAGTAAATTCTAAGTCCAAATTGATACCATTCCAGCTCCCAGGTTCTTCCCAGCTGGGGTCAGTCTTTGTCTTGTTTTGTTTTGCTTTTGACTACCACTTCTCCAGAGAGTCTCAGGTTGGGAGTTGCACTTGTCTTCATTCTTTTTCTCTGTGGTGTCTTTCTCCTCCACAGATCACTCTACCTAATCTTCATTGACCATCTTGTCTGTACTCACCTCTTCAAGTGTCATTGGTCTATAATTACTATCTTTCTTCACTTTCTACACTGAACCTTGCCTTACTCACCAGCCATCTTCAAGACCAGGATATCTTCTCCAGAAAACCAAGGAAGCACTTTGACAGCCTACGTGCAGAATGAAAATGATTATTGCTTATTTCCAACTGTGTTGTGTCCCTCATTCCATATCTTGAGAAATAGCCTTCACCCTGCAGACGGCTGGCAAATCTAGAAAAGAAAAAGAAAGGAGGAGGAAGGGAAGGAGGGAGGGGGAGGGGGAAGGGAGAGAGGTACAGAGGAAGAAAATGTTTAAGTTCAATTTCCTTCCTTCTCCCTGCCTCTCCGTTCCCAAGCGACCACTGACCTAATCCCCGTCACTGTAGTTTAGTTCATTTTCTGAAGTTTTATACAAATGGAATCATATCATATTTACTTTTTTGGTTTTACTTCTTTCACTCTTCATAATTGTCTTGAGATCACTCATGTTTAATGTATCAGTAGTTTATTCCATTTTTATGCTGAGTAGTACTCTGTGGCATGGACAGACCACAACTGGCTTATCCATTCATCCATTTATGGTAAGCATTTGGGTTGTTTCCAGTTATTGGCGATTACAAATAAAACTGATGTGAATACTTGTATATAAGAATTTGTATGCACATAACAGTTTTACTTCTTTTCCATTGGATGCATACTTAGAATTTGCATGGCTGGATCGTGGGGTTGGTACACCTACAACTTTTTAAGAAACTGTCAAACTGTTTCAAAGTAGTCCTCTTTTTCATTACTGCTGATGGTGTATGAGAGTTTTATTTCCTCTGGATTCTTACCAACATTTGGTATGGCTAGCGTTTTAAAATTTTAACAACTCATATAACTGCAATGGTCTATCATTATGGTCTTAATTTGTATTTCCTTAATGACTGATGTTGTGCGCCTTTTGTTTCTTTGCCATCCTTATATCTTCATTGACAGCCTCTGCGTAAATATTCTGGTATTTTATTTTATTATAAAAATTTTATTTGTTTATTTGTCAGAGAGAGAGAGAGAGCGAGAGAGCGCACACAAGCAGGCAGAGGCAGAGAGAGAAGCAGGCTCCTGGTGGAGCAGGGAGCCAGTTGCAGGACTCAGTCCTAGAACCCTGAGATCATGACCTGAGCCAAAGGCAGTGGCCTAACCGACTGAGCCACCCAGGCGTCCCTATTGTGCTATTTTAAACCAGGTTTTCTTATTTTTGACTATTAAGAGCCCTTTCTGTATTCTAGATGTAAATCTTCTATCAGATATATGGTTTGCAAGGCTGTCTCCCAGTCTGTGACTTGCTTTTTTGTTCTTTTAAACATGCTTTGCACAGAGCAGGATTTAACATTTTTTGATGAGGTTACATTTATCAAATTTTATGCTTTCGTTGTCATATCTACAAAATATTTGTTTGACTCAAGGTCACAAAGATTTTCTCCCATACATGGGACCCCGTGAAATTTTTTCTTTAGTTTCCTTAATTTTCTGAGATGTATCTGGGCTAATGGCAGGATGAGGAAGAGAGGAAAGGCTTTTTCTTTTGGAAGCCTCTGCCAGGAGCTGGGTCCAAGCGCTATGGGTGGAAGATAATAGATGCCCCCAGTTTCTGGGTGGATAATGTACTGGACGGTTAAACAGCAGCATTTGGAGAATCCGGAATCTCCTAAAATGGAAGTTGTAAACAATCCAAGTATTGAAAAATAAATGTCGGGAGATCTTGCTGCCAGGCAGCCGAAATAGCTCAGTTGGGAGAGCGTTAGACTGAAGATCTAAAGGTCCCTGGTTCGATCCCGGGTTTCGGCAGGTCGAGTCTCTTGTCGACTTCAGAGACAGCCCGCCTGCCACCCCGAGACCTATTTTCGTCATTTTGAAACTCGGCAATGATTACACCTTTGAATGTGTGTTTTGTAATTGATGTTCAAGGGGACAACCGAACGGGGCATCTGAGCAAAGGAGGGCAGTTTGCGCGTCGGGCTTTCCTAGCTTTTCCTCCTGCAAACAGCGATCGCCCCGCCCCGTGAGCCTTGCTGTGTGAAATGAGGGTGGACAGTAACATTCCTGCTGACCGTTTGCAAGTGGATTCCGCTTAACTGGAGTGACATGAAATAAGCAAATGAAAAACACACGAGCAGGTCGAGAGACACCGAGAAAGAAAGGGGAAAAAATTTATATTGTATTACTACTTTTAAATGGCACGTTCCCTCTCCTTTAAAAATAAATTCATTCGTTCGTTTCTGCTGGGTTACGCGGACAGCCAAGAGGGAGAACCGATGTCGGGGTGAAAGCCACACACCTGCTTACACATGCCCGCAAGAGCGACCGCACTCTACCTCGGATTCTGACTGCGCAGGAATGGAAGCGAGGCCTGGGCGCACCGCGGCGGGGATTCTGGGCTGGCGTTAGCGCACGGAGCGGCCAGCCCGGATTTCAACCCGCCGAGGGAGGGCCAGGTCTGAGGCGCGTACAGCGGGTGGAGACGACCCGCGCAGGGCCAAGCGGACGGTGGCCGCAGACCCCGGACCTTCCGTCTTCACTTGGCACCGCGCGCCCCACGTAACCGTGCGGATCACCGTCCATGCACACTCCCGTCTCTTGGATTGCGAGCGTCTACCCCACGGCCACCCCAGACTCCCCACACGCCCGCAGCTGAGTTACGACCTCTTGAGCACGGGCAAGAGCCGGATTAAAGTTCGTGTCCGCCGTTCCCTCTCTGAACCTCGATTAGGCCGTGCACGAGCTGTATGAAACCGGGGTTGGAACACCCGAGATTACATTGCCCGGAAAATCCCACGGGAACTGGAGGTTTGTATTTAGAGACGCGTCAAGAAATCGGGGTAGCGGTAGTGTCACCTTCCTGCTCCTTGCTTTCGCGGCAGTCTTGCTTTGTGTGGCTCTTCCAGAATCAGTCCCGCTTTGTGTCCAAGGTCTTGGGATGCCACCCGTTACGTCCAAAGTCGGGGGTGGGGGAGTGTGTGGAGGGGGGCCTAGGGTCGAAACAAAGCACGTCCTCGTTTAGGGAAACCGGCAAAACGCCTCTTTGGGGAGAGGTACGTACCGGCCGCTGCCCAGGCCCCGCTGGGATTCGAACCCAGGATCTCCTGTTTACTAGACAGGCGCTTTGACCAGCTAAGCCACGGGGCCCGCGCGGGAGGACGCTGGAATTCTCGCCTCCGGAGGATTTTGCCGCGCGGCCGCGTTCCGGAGCAGAGCCCGCTCCTTCCTTGGCCTTTCCTCCGCCCGGAGCAACCCGACCCGAGCACCTGGGGCCCGCGCACCGGCTCCGGGGGCTTCTCGCTGCGCTGCGAGGCACAACCTCGTGGCATTTGGCTCGGATTCTCGATGCGGCCTCCGGGAAGCGCGCGCAGACGGAGGCCCAGGTGGGCGGCGAGTCCCCAGGCCCCACGGCGTCCCTGCCCACCGGCTCCTGCGCCTCCGGGCGTCCCGCGTCGCGGCGCGGGGGTCCTCCTCTGCTCCCGGGGTCCGTGCCGCCGCCACCAGCGCTCGGCGGGGCTGCAAGGACGCGAGTCTGCAGAGCTGCCCCCGGACGCAGGACCCCAGACCACCAGGAGCCAAGGGGAGACGCGCGGGCGGGCACTGCGCCCCGGTCTTCTTTCGGGCCAGCAGGGTGGTCGGGAAGCCGGCAGCGGGCCGTGTGCCCCACGGTGTCAAAAACCCCTGTCATCCTCGGCCGTCGCAGGGAGTCGTGTGCCCCACGAAGACGGCGGGAGGGAAATGGCAGGCGCGTCTCCTCCTCCTCCGCCCGCCTCCTCTCCTGGGAGGTTCGGTTGTGCTGGGCGCTGCCGACTTGTATTTTCTCACTCCGGGGGGCAGCTGCTTTCCTGCGGGTTGGGAATATTGACGAGTGTCTAGCCGGGCCGTGCTCCGTGTATTGTATTCCTTGCGCAAATGTGTGCCGTCCTTGGATTCCATTTCTCAGCATTTTTGGAGATAATGAGAGACGAAAAGAATAGAAAAATGACGAACCTCAAGAAGCATTTCCTTTGGTTTCCTTTATTCTCGAGCGGTGCCTGGGTCTACTCACAGGACGCGGAGGAGAGAAGGGCTGCGGGGCGGGACCTCACCGCCGCCCCTCCCCCGCCCCCTCCTCCACCTGCCGCCACCGCCCCTCCCCCGCCCCCGCCTCCACCTGCCGCCGCCGCCCCTCCCCCGCCCCCGCCTCCACCTGCC